>NW_026503875.1:0-49666 GCF_026875155.1 Cherax quadricarinatus
CTAAAACATCCCCAACATCCACAAAATTTTTGCTAAAACACCACAGTGTTTTTCTAGAAACATCCCCCAACACCACAGTGTTATCAGAAACCCCAATGTTATGCAATAAACATCCACAAAATCCACAGTGTTCCGCAGAACATTCGCAAAATCCCAATTTTATGCAGAAACTCCACACATCCACAATGTATGCTATAAACATCCACAGCATCCACAGTGTTCCGCCAGAAACATCCACAACATCCACAATGTCATGCTAGAAACATCCACAATGTTATGCTAGAAGCATCCACAACATCCACAGTGTTAAGGTAGAAACATCCACAACATCCGCAGTGTTAAGGTAGAAACATCCACAACATCCACAGTGTTAAGCTAGAAACATCCACAACATCCACAGTGTTCCGCTAGAAACATCCACAACGTCCACAGTGTTCTGCTAGAAACATCCACAACATCCACAGTGTTCCGCTAGAAGCATCCACAACATCCACAGTGTTCCGCTAGAAACATCCACAACATCCACAGTGTTCCACTAGAAACATCCACAACATCCACAGTGTTCTGCTAGAAATATCCACAACATCCACGGTGTTATGCTAGAAACATCCACAACATCCACAGTGTTCCGCTAGAAACATCCACAGCATCCACAGTGTTCCGCCAGAAACATCCACAACATTCACAATGTCATGCTAGAAACATCCACAACATCCACAATGTCATGCTAGAAGCATCCACAACATCCACAGTGTTAAGGTAGAAACATCCACAACATCCGCAGTGTTAAGGTAGAAACATCCACAACATCCACAGTGTTAAGATAGAAACATCCACAACATCCACAGTGTTCCGCTAGAAACATCCACAACGTCCACAGTGTTCTGCTAGAAACATCCACAACATCCACAGTGTTCCGCTAGAAGCATCCACAACATCCACAGTGTTCCGCTAGAAACATCCACAACATCCACAGTGTTCCACTAGAAACATCCACAACATCCACAGTGTTCTGCTAGAAACACCCACAAACACCACATGTTTCCGCAGAAAAAATCCCCCATCCACAGTGTTTCGCTTGAAAAATCCACAATATCCACAGTGTTCTGCTAGAAATATCCACAAGATCCCGTTGTTATGCTAGAAACACCCACAACATCCACAGTGTTCCGCTAGAAACATCCACAACATCGACAGTGTTCCGCTAGAAACATCCACAACATCCACAGTGTTCCGCTTGACAACATCCACAACAAACCACAGTGTTTCTGCTAAAAAACATCCACAACATCCACAGTGTTCCGCTAGAAACATCCACAGCATCCACAGTCTTCTGCTAGAAACATCCACAACATCCACAGTGTTCCGCTAGATACATCCACAACATCCACAGTCTTCTGCTAGAAACATCTACAACATACACAATGTTCTGCTAGAAACATCCACAACATCCACAGTGTTCTGCTTGAAACATCCACAACATCCACAGTGTTCTGCTAGAAACATCCACAACATCCACAATGTTCTGCTAGAAACATCCACAATATCCACAGTGTTCCGCTCGAAACATCCACAACATCCACAGCGTTCTGCTAGAAACATCCACAACATCCACAATGTTCTGCTGGAAACATCCACAACATCCACAGTGTTCTGCTTGAAACATCCACAACATCCACAGTGTTCTGCTAGAAACATCCACAACATCCACAGTGTTCTGCTAGAAACATCCACAACATCCACAGTGTTTTCCCCTAAGAAACATCCACAACATTCACAGGTTTTTTCTAGAAACATCTACAACATCCACAGTGTTCCGCTAGAAACATCCACAACATCCACAGTGTTCTGCTAGAAACATCCACAACAACAACAATGTTCTGCTAGAAACATCCACAACATGCACAGTGTTCTGCTTGAAACATCCACAACATCCACAGTGTTCTGCTAGAAACATCCACCACATGCACAATGTTCTGCTAGAAACATCCACAATATCCACAGTGTTCCACTAGAAACATCCACAACATCCACAGCGTTCTGCTAGAAACATCCGCAGCATCCACAGTGTTCTGCTAGAAACATCCATAACATCCACAATGTTCCACTAGAAACATCAACAACATCCACAGTGTTCTGCTAGAAACGTCCACAGTGTTCTGCTAGAAACATCCACGACATGAACAGTGTTCTACTAGAAACATCCACAACATCTGTATTTCCTTTCATTCATGCAACCTTTGAAAGCTTTTGCCCATCTCTTCAACGCGGCCATCTTGGCGGCCATCTTGGCGGCCATCTTGGCGGCCATCTTGGCGGCCATCTTGGCGGCCATCTTGGCGGCCATCTTGGCGGCCATCTTGTAGCTCAGCCAATTCACATTCCGTTTCGAGTCACACTGCAGGAACAAATGTTTTTAGATGTTGCCACTCAGTTTGTTTCTTTCTTATTCTGTCTATAGTAGTATCTATAATTGTTGACACTCCCCTCCTTTATTTCCCTTATTCTTCCAAACGTTGTGGTTGCAGGGCGTCGATTCGTAGCTCCTGGACTGGTGCGTGTACACGTATGTGTGTGGGTGTGTGCGTGTGTGCGTGTGTACTCACCTAGTTGTGGTACCAGGGGTCGAATCATCTGGACCCATGCGTGCGTGCGCTTGTGCCGTGCGTGTGCGTTGCGCGTTCGTTGTGTAATAGTCAGCAATATACACTAAGCAACAACACGGTAGGAATGAGGAATCTCTAGTTGTTAAGACGGAACTTGGACTTACGACCAGAGCTTTGGTAAGAAAGGTAAGGAAGAAGGATGGGTAAGGAAGAAGGATGGGTAAGGAAAGAAGGATGGGTAAGGAAGAAGGATGGGGTAAGAAGAAGGAAGGGTAAGGAAGAAGGATGGTAAGAAGAAGGTTTGGTAAGGAAGAAGGATGTTAAGGAAGAAGGATGGTAAAGAAGAAGGATGGGTAAAGGAAGAAGGATGGTAAGGAAGAAGGATTGTAAGAGAGGAAGGATGGGGTTAGGAAGAAGGATGGGTAAAGGAAGAGAAGGATGGGTAAGGAAGAAGGATGGGTAAGGAAGAAGGATGATAAGGAAGAAGGAATGTTAAGGAAGATGTTTGGGTAAGGAAAGAAGGATTAGTAAGGAAAGAAGGTTGGTAAGGAAGAAGGATGGTAGGAAGAAGAGTTGGGTAAGGGAAGAAGGTATGGGTAAGAAGAATGGATGGGTAAGGAAGAAGGATGGGTAAGGAGGTGGTTGGGTAAGGAAGGAGGATGGGTTAGGAGAAGGATGGGTAAGGAAGAAGGATGGGTAAGGAAGAAGAAGGATGGGGTTAGGAAGAAGGATGATAAAGGAGTTGAAGGACGATGGTATGGTAGGAAGGAATGGGTTAGGGAAGAAGGGTTGGGTTAGGAAGAAGTTGGTAAGGGAAGAAGTATGGTAAGGAAGAAGGATGGTAAGGAAGAAGATATGGTGTAAGGAAGGAAGGATAGTAAGGAAGAAGGATGGTAAGGAAGAAAGGATGGTAAGGAAGAAGGTTGGGTAAAGAATAAGGATGGGTAAGGAAGAAGGATGGGTAAGGCAGAAGGATGGGTAAGGAAGGGATGGGTAAGGAGGAGATTGGGTATAGGAAGAAAGGATGGGTAAGAAGAAGGGATGGGTAAGAAGAAGGATGGGTAAGGAAGAAGGTTGGGTAAGGAAGAAGTGATGGTACGGAAGAAGGATGGGAAGGAAGAAGGATGTGTAAGGAAGAAGGATGGTAAGGAAGAAGGATGGTAAGGAAGAAAGAAAAGAAGATGGGTAAGGATGAAGTTGGGTAAAGGAAGAAGGATGGGTAAGTAAGAATGGTGGTAAGGGAGAAGGATCGAATAAGGAAGAAGATGGTAAGGAAGAAGGATATGTGTAAGGAAAGAAGGTCGGGAAAGGAAGCAGGCATGGGTAAGGGAGAAGGATGGTAAGGGAGAAGGATGGGTCGTAAGGAAGAAGGAATGGGTAAGGAAAGAAGGATGGGTAATGGATGAAGGATGGCGTAAGGAAGAGGATGATAGGAAGAAGGATGGTAAGGAAGAAGGATGGGTTAGGAAGAAGGGTTATTGGGTAAGGAAAGAAAGGAAGGTAAGGAAGGTAGGATGGGTGGTAAGGAAGAAGAATGGGTAAGGAAAGAAGGATAGTAAGAAGAAGGATGTAAGGAAGGAAGGATGGTAAGGAAAGAGGGTTAGGTAAGGAAGATGGATGGGTAAGATGAAGGATGGGTAAGGAAGAAGGATGGGTAAGGAAGGAGGATGGGGTTAAGGAAGGAGGATGGTAAGGAAGAAGATGGGTTAAGGAAGAACGATGGGTTAAGTTGAAGAAGGTATGGGTAAGGAGAAGGTTGGGTAAGGAAGAAGGGATGGTACAGAAGAGGATGGGTAAGGAAAGGAAAGGGATGGTGATAAGATGAAGGATGTTAAGGAAGAAGGATGGTAAGGAAGAAAGGATGGGTAAGGATGAAGGTGGGTAAGGAAAGAAGGATGGAGTAAGTAAGAAGTTTGGTAAGGAAGAAGGATGAATAAGGAAGAAGGATGGTAAGGAAGAAGATATGAGTAAGGAAGAAGGTTGGGGAACGGAAGAAGGATGGATAAGGAAAGAAGGTGGTAAGGAAGAAGGATAAGTAAGGAAGAAGGTTGTGGTAAGGAAGAAGGATGGGTAAGGAGAAGGATGGTAAGGAAGAAGGATGTGGTAGGAAAGAAGGTTGGGTTATAAAGAAGAAGGATGGGTAAGGAAGAAGGTGGGTATTGGAAGAAGGATGGTAAGGAAGAATGATGGTAAGGAAGAAGGATGGGTAAGGAGAAGGGTGGGTTTAAGGAAGGAGGATGGGTAAGGAAGGAGGAGGGTAAAGGAAGGAGGATGGGTAAGGAAGAAGGATGGGTAAGGAAGAGGTATGGTAAGGAAGAAGGAGGGTATGGAATGAAGGTTGGGTAAGGATGAAGGATGGTAAGGGGAGAAGATGGGTAAGGAAGAAGGATGAATAAGGAAGAAGGTTGGTAAGAAAGGAGGAATGGTAAGGAAGAAGGATGAGTATAAGGAAGAAGAATGGTAAGGAAGAGGGTGAATATCTTAATGGAAGAAGGATGGGTAAGGAAGAAGGATGGTAGGAAGAAGGATGGTTTAAGGAAGGAAGGAGGTAAGGAAGAAGGATGGTAAGGAAGAGGATGGTATGGAAGAAGGATGGGTAAGGAAAGAAGGATGGTAAGGAAAAGAAGATGGTAAGGAGAAGGATGGCTAGGAAGAAGGATGGGTAAGGAAGGAAGATGGGTAAGGAAGGAAGGTGGGTAAGGAAGGAGGGATGGGGTAATGGACGGAGGATTGCGTAAGGAATAAGGATGGGTAAGGAAGAAGGATGAGGTAAGGAAGAAGGATGAGTTTGCTTCTTCGGGTTGGTTCGTCCTAGGATTAACTTATATGTTACTGTTACTGGTAGATTTAGAGAATTTTATATGCATTGAGAACCTTTAAATTCACATTCTCTGAGTAAGTTCTGCAAGGAAGTTCTCCACAGAGGCTACTGTCTTCTCATGAAGCTGTTATTTCTCGCCACAAAGACAGTTCGTTGGGCTTGATGCAATTCTCAAGAATTCATGCTTAAGGCAGTGGATTGTAACTTGCCTTCAGAGGAGAGGAGAAGTACTGCCCCCATATGGTTGAAAAACATCTCTGGTGCTATTGTTGAATTTAAACCAAATACATTCGAGAATTTCCTTCTTAGACTTTTGATTGTAACGGGCACACGTTATTCGTACTTGTATTCGTGCCATGATGTCCAGGAAGGTACATCTGACACAGAGAAGTGCTTTAAACAAAGACTTTCCTTGGTGGTAGCCTTTAAACATCCTAAGTCAGGCTGACTTTATGAAGGTCAGCCTCTAGATAGCCTTCCCTCGAGAGTGACGGGGGGACAGGGCCCCTAAGATAGCCTACCCTCGAAAGAGTGACGGGGTCAGAGCCCAAGGAAAAGATCAGCCGGAATTTTTATTAAAAAAAACCACACGGGCTACCGGATGGTTTAAAATGCCTTGTGGTAACTCCCCGGGGCCGAAAGCGGAAGTTTCCGAAAAAAGAAGTAGGGAAAGGATGTTGTGAGCAAGCGTGTTAGTGTGTGCAAACATCTGGGTATCTTAATATGTAGATGTTTCGCCCAGGCAGTGGCTTTATCCATACAATAGAATTAGATACATAAATAACCGCACATAGGAGAGAGGAGCTAACGAAGTACGTTTCGATTCATTTACAAAGTCACTCTAACAGAAAGGAAAGAAGGTGGCAGTATATATAGACCAGTAAGAGAGGAAAGTGACAAGGTAGTACTACTCTCTTGTTCCCTCTGGTGGACTATGTATAATGTCACCTACCTCTCCTTCTGAGTCACTTTGTTGATGTCCAAGTTGGACCAAAAACGTCGTAGTCAGTCTCTCCTCTTTTTCTCTTAATGTACGAGTTATTTGGTGTATTGTTACAGTTATGGTATTGTACCATCAAAGATTTTAAGATTCCCAGATGTTTGCACGTGTCTTATTCATCTTCGTTGCGATTTGTATACCTTGATATGCAACTATTAGAAAGTTTAACAATATTTTTTTAATAGTTAAACACAGAACATAAAACATAAAATAAGTAATTACAATTAGTTATTGTTATGTAAATTACCTGAAATATAAATGATAAGCAAAGACCATTAAGTTTAGAAAATCAACCGAAAAAAAGTGTAATAATTGTCTGATAGCATTATTGCAAGTGTAAACAGTTAGTGATCGTCCAGTTATGGCAGTTTCTCCTTAAAACAATTTAATAAACATGATGAATGCGGATGCAAGATTTCGAGAGAGAATTTATATAGTATATATATATATATATATATATATATATATATATATATATTATCATATATATATATTTATATATATATTATATTATATATATATATATATATAATAATATATATATATATATATATATATATATATATATATATATATATATAATATATGCAAAAGATCACAGTAAAACAGGTGATTTTCTGAATATGCAAAACAACCACTGCGAAGGATAGGAGAAATTCAAGCGCTTTCGTGACTACTCACTTTCAAGGAACAATAAAAGTAATGCCATCAAAGGGAAGCATAATAGTGTCTAGACCCCACACCTCACTACATATTCCACAACAAAGCAACACCTGACGCGCGACTCATAAGAAAGGAAACACTGCAGCAGGCCCACTGGCCCAACTAGGCAGTTCCTTCACACAACCCACTAACAAGAGATTCTACCCAGAATTTAAATCTAATTCTTGGGTTGAATAGTTTGTTGGTGGGTTTGTGTGAAGGACCTGTCTAGTTGGGCGCGGGCCTGCTGCAGTGTTCCCTTCTTATGAGTCGCGCGTCAGGTGGTGCTTTGTTGTGGGATGTGATAGTGAGGTGTGGTCTAGACCCTTTATATGCCCTTCCTTTGATGCATTACTTTTTTTGTTATTGATAATGTGAGTAGTCACGAATCGCTTGGAATTTCTCTATTCTTTTCACGTGGTTGTTTTGCATATATATATATATATATATATATATATTTAATTATATATATATATATATACTATATTATATTTATTATTAAATATAATATATATATTATATATATATAATATATATATCGTGCCGAATATGTAAAACTGGTCGATTAGAAAGAACTCATTTTTAAAATGAAAGATCCTTTCTAAAATTTTCTCTATACGTTTAACGATATATTTTTTTCATTAATGGTAATGTAAAAATTTTACTTTTGCTTCAAAAAATCTTAGAAAACCTTACCTAACTTATTATAACAACAACAATTTATTTAGCCTAACCCAAACTAAATTTAATTTAAGATTTGTTTACAATATTTTAATGCTAAACAAAACACAGGGCGAAATATATTTTTTTCGTTAGCGTTTAGAATGATTTTGGCGACGAAATTATTGCATACACAATTTAGCTTGTCCTATATGCAAGATGAGCGTTGCTATTTAAGCCAAGATCGCAGTTCTGCCTATTCGGCACGACATTTTATTAAATTTATATACGTTATATAATCTTGCTCGCCACTTCCTACAAGCTCGGTCAGGTCCCAAATACCATTCGTCTCCATTTCAATCCTATCAAACACGTCACGCACGCTTGTGGAAGTCCAAGGGCCCCTCGCCACAAAATCTCCTTTTACCCCTCCCTCCAACCTTTTCGAGGACGACACTACCCCACCTTCCTTCCCATCAGATTTATACGCTCTCCACGTCATTCTACTTTGATCCATTCTCTCTAAATGACTAACCACCTCAAAACCCTCTTTCATGCCCTCTGACGTCTAATACTTTCATGTAACTCCACACCTTCTCCTAAATTACCACACTCCGTATTTTCTGCATTATTATTCACACACACATTGCCCTTAGAGATGAATTCTACTGCCTCCTTTTCCAACTGCCTCCTGCTGCAGCATTTCACAACTTCAAGCTTCACACTCATATAAGAGGGTTGGTACCTACCTATACTTTCATACATTCCCTTCTTCTGCTCATAGATAACGTTTTTTTTGTCTCCACATATACCAATGCACACTCGCCCTTGTTCCTTCATCAGTTCTTGATTAACTCAGCCTCAGAAAACCCGTCCGCTGACACGTCGACTCCCAATATTTGAAAGCTTCCTTCTTCATACTCCTCCTCCCAGTTTGATTATCAATTTTTCTTTATCTAAATCATTTGTTCCCTCATCACCTTACTCTTTTCTATGTTCACTTTCAACTTTCTACCTTTACACACAATTCCCAAACTCGTTCCACTAACCTTTCAATTTTTCCTTTAGATCTCCATAAGCACAGTACCATCAGCAAAAAGTAACTCTGTCAATTCCCATTTTGTATTTGATTCCCATAATTTATCCACCCCTCTCCCGAACACCTAGCATTTACTTCTTTTACCAACCCCATCTTTAAAAATATATTAAACAACCATGGTGACATTACACATCCCTGTCATAAGACCTCTTCTTTCGCAAGTGTCTCCCTTTCTTTACATACCCTGATTGAGACTCAAAATATCCTCAATTAAACTCTTTACAGCATTTAGTAACTTCCCCACTTTATTCCATTGTCTTGGAACATCTGCACACATTGCTCCACTATCCACTCTATCATAGCCTTTTGTAAATCCATAAATGAAATAAAAATTCCCTACCTTTATCTAAATACTGCTCACAATATGCTTCATTGTAAACACTGATCTACACATCCCTACCCACTCTAAAACCTCCATGCTCATCCGCAATTTCTACATTCTGTCTTACCTCTAAATTCTTTCAATAATAACCTTACCGTACTCACACCTGCTCTTTCTTCACTCTTAAAAGATGGTATACCTCCTGGCCAGTTGCATGAAATTTACCGCCTCCCTTTCTTCGTCGACAATTTTAAAAGTTCCTCAAATATTCTCGCCATCTACCCAAAACCCTCCATCCCCCATCTCCTAACTCCCCTACTCTGTTTTTAACTGACAAACATTCGTTCCTAGGCTTCTTAACTTGTTTACTCACTCCAAAATTTTTTCTTATTTTCATTAAAATTTCTTTGACAGTGTCTTCCCCTCTTTCATCCATTCTCCTTTGCACTCTCTCATAACTCTCTTCACCTTTTTTTATCTCATATCTCTACTCTTCTTATAAACACTTCTGATTTGTAAAAAACTTCTCATAAGTATACCTTTTCCTCTTTTTTATCACACCTTTTATCTTCTTCATATCACATCACCTCTCTTTCCTCCTGCACCCACCCTCCTATAACCACAACTTTTGCCCACATTTAATACTGCATTTTTAAAACTATTCCAACCCTCTTCAACCCCCCACCACTACCATACCTGCACCAGCCCACGTCTGCCAATAGTTCCTTTATATCTCACCCGAACTTCCTCCGCCCTTAGTTTATACACTTTCACTCCCTATTAATTGTTGCTGCCATTTTTCCTCTTGCTCCCATCTACCTCTTACCATAACTGAAGCTACAACTTGATAATGATCTCCGATATGTCAGTTGCCCCTTAAATAACATGTACATCCTGGAGCCTACACATCAACCTTTTATCCACCAATTACATAGATCTAACAAACTGCTTTCATTACGTGCTATATCATACCTTGTTTATTTTTTATTCCTCTTTTTTTCATAAAATATTAGTCACTTAATACCAACCTCTTTCTACACATGGTTCAATTAAAGGTCCCATTTTCATTTACCTCTGCACCCCAAATTTACCTAATACTCCCTCAACAACATTTTTACCCACTTTAGCATTTGAAATCCCCAACCACAAGTACTCTCACACTTGAGGTCAAAACTTACAACGCACTCGCTCAAATTTCCCAAGAAACTCTCTCTCTCCTCTACACTTCTCTCTTCTCCAGGTGCATATACGCTTATATAACCACTTTTCACAATCCAACCTTTATTTTACTACCACATTATCTTGAATTAATACATTTAGCCTCTCTTTCCCTGCATAGCTTATCCATCAAACTTTTATTGCTCTTCTTTATTTAGCTCTTTCTCTCTCTCTTCTCTATCTCTCTATATATATATATATATATATATATATATATATATATATATATATAAATATATATATATATATATATTATATATATATATATATTATATATATATATATATATTTATTTTTTTTTTACTATCACACCAGGCCGATTCCCACCAAGGCAGGGTGGCCCGACGGAAAAAGAAAAACTTTCTCCATCATTCACTCCATCACTGTCTTGCCAGAAGGGGTGCTTTTACACCTACAGTTTTTAAACTGCCATCATTAAACACCCTCCTTCAAGTGTGCAGGCAACTGTACTTCCCATCTCCATGGGACTCAAGTCCGGCCTGCCGGTTTCCCTGGAATCCCTCATAAATGTTACTTTGCTCACACTCACAGCACGTCAAGTATTAAAAACCATTTGTCTCCATTTCACTCTATCAAACCACGCTCACGCATGCCTGCTGGAAGTCCAAGCCCCTCGCACACAAACCTCCTTTAACCCCTCCCTCCAACCCTTCCTAGGCGACCCTACCCCGCATTCCTTCCACTACAGACTGATACACTCTTGAAGTCAGTCTGTTTCGCTCAATTCTCTTACATGTCCGAACCACCTCAAACAACACTTCCTCAGCCCTCCTGGACAACAGTTTTGGTAATCCCGCACTCCTCCTAAACTTCCAACTTACGGGATTTCTTATGCATTATATTCACACCACACATTGCCCTCAGACATGGACATCTCACTGACCTCCAGCCTTCTCCTAGCTGCAACATTCATCAACCACGCTTCACAACCCATATACAGAGCGTTGGTAAAACTATACTTTATACATTCCCCTCTTTGCCTCCAAGGACAAGTTCTTTGTCTCCACAGACTCCTAAGTGAAACCCACTCATCTTTTTCCTTCATCAATTCTATGATTAACCTCATCTTTCATAGTCCCATCCGCTGACACGTCCCACTGCCAATATCTGAATACGTTTCACCTCTCCTCATACTCTCATCCTCCAATTGATATCTATCTTTATCACCTAAATCTTTTTGTTAATCCTCATATCCTTACTCTTTTCCTGTATTCACCTTTATTTTCTTCTTTGCAACACCCTACCATAATTCATCCACCAATCTCTGCAAACTTCTCGTCTGAATCTACCAAGAAGCACAGTGTTCAATCAGCAAGAGCTGCTGTGACAACTCCCATCTTTGTGTGGATTCTTTTATCTTTTAAAACCCACGCCTCTTGCAGACCCTCGCAATTTACCTTCTCTTACAACCCATCTATAAATATATTAAACAACCACGGTGAACATCCACACATCCTTGTCTAAGGCCTACTTTTACTGGGAAAAAATTTCCCTCTTTCCGACATTACTCTAACTTGAGCCTCACTATCCTCGTAAAAACTCTTCACTGCTTTCAGTGAACCTACCTCTACACCATACACTTGAACATCTGCACATTTGCCCCCCTATCCACCCTGTCCATGACGCCTTTTCCAAATCCATAAATGGCCACAAAGACCTCTTTAGCCTTATCTGTTTACTGTTCATTATATGTTTTCACTGTAAACAACCTGGTCCTCACACCCCTCCTTTCCTTTAAGCCTCTTGTTCATCTGCTATCTATTCTCCGTTTACTCTTAATTCTTTCAATTATAACTCTACCATACACTTTACCAGGTACACTCACAGCTTATCCCCTTAATTTTTGCACTCTTCTTTTATCCCCTTTTGCTTTATACAAGGAACTATGTATGCTCTCTGCCAATCCCTGGACCCTTCACCCTGCTTCCATTACATTTACTTAATAAATAATTGCACCCAACCACTCCAAAAACTATTCCCCAACAGCTTTTTAACATTTCTATCTTTATCCATCAATCCGGCTGCCTTACCCCCTTTCATTTTTACTACTGCCTCACGAACTTCCCCCACACTCACAACTGGCTCTTCCTCACTCCTACAAGTTGTTATCCTCCTTGCCCTATACACGAAATCACAAGCTTCCCCTATCTTCATAAACATTTAACAATTCCTTAAAATATTCCTTCCATCTTCCCAATACCTCTAACTCTCCATTTTAATAACCTCTCTCTCCTATTTTTTAACTGACAAATCCATTTGTTCTCTAGGCTTTCTTAACTTGTTAATCTCACTCCAAAACTTTTTCTTATTTTCAACAAAATTTGTTGATAACATCTCAACCACTCTCTCATTTGCTCTCTTTTTACATTGCTTCACCACTCTCTTACTTCTCTCTTTTTCTCCATATAATCTTTCCCTCCTTGCATCACTTCTACTTTGTAAAAACTTCTCATTGCGTAACTTTTTCATCCCTTACTACTCTCTCTTTACATCATCTTCCACAATCGCTCTCCTTCCCTCTGCTCCCATTTCCTGTAACCACAAACTTCTGTGAACATCTAAACATACATTTTTAAACCTACCCCATACCTCTTCGGACCCCATTGCATATGCTCCATTAGCCCATCTATTCCAATAAGCTGTTTATATCTTAACCTAACTGCCTCCTCTTTTAGTTTAAAACTTCTCCTCTCTCTCCCTGATGCTTCTATTCTCCTTGTATCCCATTACCTTTTACTCTCAGTGTAGCTACAATAGAAAAGTGAATTGTTAATCTGTGGCCCCTCTATAAACATGTACATCCTGAAGATTCTACTTCAACAGTCTTTTTCTACCAATACATAATCCAACAAACTACTGTCATTTCGCCTACATCATAATCGTGTATACTTATTTTATCCTCTTTTTCTTTAAAATATGTATTTACCTATAAGCTAAACCCCTTTCTATACAAAGTTTCATCAAAGGGCTCCCATTATCATTTACACCTGGGCACCCCAAACTTACCTACCACACCTCTCTAAAGTTTTCCTACTTTAGCATTTTCATTCCCCTACCACAATTACTCTTCACTTGGTTCAAAAGGCTCCTAACATTCACTTAACATCTCCCAAAATCTCTCTCTCTCCTCTGCATTCCTATCTTCTCCAGGTGCATTACACGCTTATTATGACCCACTTCTTCGCATCCAACTTTACTTTAATCCACATAATTCTTGAATTTAACATTCATATTCTCTTTTCTCCTTCCATAACTGATATTTAACATTACTGCATACCCTTCCTTTGCTATAACTCTCTCAGGATGCTCCAGATTAATCCCATTTATTTCCCCACTGAAAAACTCTCCTACCCCCCCTTCAGCTTTGTTTCGCTTAGGGCCGGACATCTTTCAACTTCTTTTCATTCATAACATCAGCATCATCTGTGTCAATTGTCATCCGCACTACATTCTACGCACATTTAAGAAACCCAGTTTTATTAAGTTTTCTTCTTCTCTTTTTTAGTTAATTGTATACAGGAGAAGGGGTTACTAGCCCATTGTCCCGGAATTTTAGTCGCCTCATACGACACGCATGCTTACGGAGGAAAGATTCTTTTCACTTCCCATGGACAATAGAATGAAAATAAAAAGAACAAGAGCCTATTTAGAAAAGGAGAAGAAAGAAAAACCTATATATATGTATATTAATATATATTATATACATAATATATATATATATATATATATATATCTATTAATATTATTATTTATATATATATATATATATATATATATATATATATATATTATATGATATATATATATATATATATATATATATATAATATATTAATTATATTATATATATATTATATATATATATATAAGATATATATATATATATATATATATATATTATATATATATAATATATATATATAATATATATATATATGGATGGCCAGAGAGCTTGCATAGTTCCTTTGTTTAAAGGGCAAAGGGGACAAAAGGAGAGCAGTGCAAAATTATAGGGGGATTATTTGTTGAGTATACCTGGAAGTGTATGGAGAGTTATTATTGAAAGAATTAAGTGTAAGACGGGAGAATAGGATAGCAGATGAAACAAGGAGGCTTTAGGAAAGGTAGGGGATGTGGGACCAGGTGTTTACAGTGTGAAACATATAAGTGAAACAGTATTTTAGAAAAGGCTTAAAGAGGTTTTTGTGGCATCTTATGTATTTGGAAAAGGCGTTTATGACAGGTGGATTGGGGGGACAATGTGGGCGATGTTGCAGATGTATGTTATAGGAGGTAGGTTACTGAAAGCAGTGAAGAGTTTTTCGAGGATAGTGTAGGCTCAAGTTGAGTATGTGGAAAGAGGGGAGACTATTTCCCAGTAAAGTAGGTCGTAGACAAGGAGGTGTGATGTCACCGTGGTGTTCAATATATTTATAGATGGCGGTTTGAGGAGATGTCATGGAGATGTCTGTCTGAGGGCAATGTGTGATGTGAATATAATGCAGAGAATTCGTAGTTTGGAAGTTAGGAGGAGGTGCGGGATTGCCAAAACTGTTGTCTAGAGGGCTGAGGAAGGGTTGCTGAGGTGGTTCGGACATGTAGAGAGAATGGAGCGAAACAGAATGACTTCAAGAGTGTATCAGTCTGTAGTGGAAGGAAGGCGGGGTAGGGGTCGGCCTAGGAAAGGTTGGAGGGAGGGGGTAAATGAGGTTTCGTGTGCGAGGGGCTTGGACTTCCAGCTGGCATGCTATAGATAGATAGATAGATGTTCTAGGTAAGGCCCCAAGAGGGGTGAGTGGGGAAGTGGGGATAGAGGAAAAGTAGGTTGGTTAGAGGAAGGTTTTTTGTATGAGGGAAAGAACCAGGGTTTAACCCAGTAGCTGAGCTGATGGTGATTCAGGAGGTCGTGTGCATCTTCGAGACTGGGGGGGGGGGTTGGACGGGGGACGTCAAAGCGTGTATCGCAGGTTCATGGGCAATATTAAAGGTCCATACCTGAGAATTACTGGTTAGTGAGTCAAGATTTCAGAAGGGTTATTTGTATAAAGGAATTGGGTCAGGAGTTAGTAGAGAGTAGAAGAGGTTGTGTGTGTTTGCAGGTCTGCGTATTTCGTCGTCTAAGTATGAGGTCCAGTAGTCATGTCGGGTCTCTAGTCTGTCTATTTGTTTGCCACTAAGCAGTTTCCAGTACACGTTTAGAGCAGGGATGTTCGCACGGGCGTGGATGGTCTTACTTGTGAGGAATTCATCCCAGCGGGTGTTGAACATCCAGCGTAAGGCTTTGTTCTGGATGCGTTGTAGTTTTAGCCGGTTTGTCACAGCAGCTAGGGAGAGGGCTAGTGGGCAGTAAGTGATTAGTGGACGAATGAGGGCTTTATATAGACGTAGTTTTGTTTGTGTGGAGGCCTGCCATAGTTTGGATAGCCCTGATAGGGCCTTGGATGCAATGGCGCGCTTCTGGTTAATGTGTTTGTGTATGCGCAGGTTGTGGTCTAGATTAACTCCTAAGACGTTGGTTGTCTGTGAGACAGGGATGTTTGTGTGGGCATCAGCTATCCTGAGTACTACTGGAGGAGGTGGTTCGCGTTTCCTGTAGTGGAAGTAGGTGATTTTGGATTTTGCAGGGTTGGTTTTAATTCTCCATTTTTGTTCCCAGTGAGTAATCTGGTCTACTTCGACTTGTGTTCTGCGGGCTAGTGTGGTTATTTGTCTGTGGGTGGTGAGTTGGGTGATGTCATCTGCGTATGCAAGTGTGATGGTGGAGTCAAAGGCTGGTGTTGGGATGTCATTGGTGTAGAGGATGTAGAGGGTGGGTGAAAGGACTGAATGTTGCAGTTTAAAAACTGTAGTGTAAAGCATCCTTCTGGCAAGACAGTGATGGAGTGAATGATGGTGAAAGTTTTTCTTTTTCGGGCCACCCTGCCTGGTGGGAATCGACCAGTGTGTTAATAATAAAAAAATAATAATATATATGCAATAAGATCACAGTAAACAGGTGATTTCAGAATATGCAAAGCAACCACTGTGAAAGAATAGAGAAATTCCAAGCGCTTTCGTGACTACTCACATTATCAAGGAACAATCATAGTTCCTTGATAATGTGAGTAGTCACGAAAGCGCTTGGAATTTCTCTGTTCTTTCACAGTGGTTGTTTTGCATATATATAAATATATATATATATATATATATATATATATATATATATATATATATATATATATATATATATATATATATATATATATGTCGTGCCGAATAGGCCAGAACTTGCCATCTTGGCTTAAATAGCAACGCTCATCTTGCCATATAGGACAAGTGAAAATTTGTGTATGTAATAATTTCGCCAAAATCATTCTGAACCTAACGAAAAAAAAATATATTTCACTGTGTTTGTTCAGTATTAAATTACTGTAAAAAATCTAAAATGTATTTAGTTGGGTTTTAGGCTAAAAAAAATTGCGCTTGTTATAATAAGGTTAGGTAAGTTTTGTAAGTTCCTTTTGGTGCAAAATTATAAATTTTTACATCAACATTAATGAAAAAAATATATCTTTAAACGTATAAGAGAAAATTTTAGAAAGGACTTAATTTTAAATGAGTTCTTGCTAATTGAAACCCGTTTTACATATTTGGCACGACATATAATATATATATATATATATATATATATATATATATATATATATATATATATATATATATATATATATATATATATATATATATATATATATATATATATATATATATATATATATATATATAAGTATATATATGTATATATATGTCTGCCTAATAGGTAAAAAAAACCTGGTCGATTAGCAAGAACCATTTAAAATTAAATCTTTCTAAAATTTCTTTTTATACGATTAAAGTTTTATATTTTTTTTTCAGTTATACTGATGTAATAATTAATATTTTGTACCAAAAAAATTTAGAAAACCTTTGACCCTTACTGTAAAGAGTCGCAATTTAATTTTAGCCTAATCCAACTAAATATACTTCAGAAAAGTTTTCGGTAATTTAATAATGAAGAAATACAATGAAATTATATTTTTTCGTTAGGTTCAGAATGATTTTTGTGCGACATATTGCATACTACAAATTTTCGCTTGAACTTAATTCTGCAAGTAACGATGCTATTTAAGCCCAATACCGCAAGTTTTTACCTATTTCGGCACGACATATATAATTTATATAAGACTAAGTTAAATGAACCAACCTTCAAGGGAATAATAACACACATAACCCCACATAGAGAAAGAAACTTTTTGGCGAACGTTTCGATCCAAGTTGGACCAATTCCCAGAGTTTCTTTCCTCCCTATGTGCGAGTTATTTCCGTATTGATCGCAGCCACCATATTGTACCACCATATTGTACCTTAGTGTTTTTAAAGGAACATTCATTGTTTTGTGGTACCACGACACCAGAGTAATACCTCGTGCCAACCTTCTTGTGTTTTATCTGGATCATCTGCGACTTGGTACTTGGGCCTGGTTTGTCATCTGCACTTGGTACTTGGCCAGGTTGTCATCTGCTACTTGGTACTTGCCAGGTTGTCATCTGCTACATTGGTACTTTGGCCAGGTTGTCATCTGTACTTGGTACTGGCCAGGTTGTCATCTGGTACTTGGTAACTTGGCCAGGTGTCATCTGGTACTTGTACTTGGCCAGGTGTCATCTGGTACATGGTACTTGGCCAGGTTGTCCACCTTCCTCTTGTCAAAGTTATGACTATAATGAATTACTATGTTAAACCTTTAACAATCTTAAGAGAGAAAAATAGGTTTATGGCCAACAATATCCTGGCTTAACTGTGTTGTAGACACTCTTCAACACACCTTTATACCCACTTTTACCACAAGTACTACAACTACTACTACAGCCACAATACAACTACTAAACCGACAAGTACTACAACTACTACCACAAGTACTACAACTGTTAGACTAACCACAAGTACTACTAATACCTACAACCAGTATATATGCCTTAATCCTCTCTCTGTTCCAATATATACCCTCTATGTCGCTGTATTCTTTGTAACACTTGACATTGCTCCTGGAGAGCGAAACCGTTGCCACAGTAACGTGTTTTATGATGGTTGTCGCATGTTATCTATCCTTTTATTTCCTTTTTTCCATTTTGATTATAATAATAATTAATTTCCTTGCTGTAGTGGTTACACTTGTAACAAGCATGATTTAACATTTGTAAAATGGGCGTAACATGTTTTGACATGTTATGTTTCCTCATTTCCTTTACTGCAGAAGTTTCCCTGAAATTAATTGATGATATTCTCAATCACTAATAACCCAGGCTAGGCAAGGTCCTACTCAAGCTCAACCTTCTCACTTATATACCTCTGTTTACCTATTTATAAACTATCTTTATTACTTAGTTTCAAAGAACCAACTAAGTAAATTGGTTCCTTCTGTTTGAAAACTTTATTCTAGTAGACATTAACATTGGTAACCTTTAAGTAGAGTGAAACTGTGGTAAAAGTTAAAGAAAACAAAGTAGACCCAGAGAGATTTGTTTAATTGTTCCATTATTTCATCTGGCTGCTTTTTACCCCTCATAGTATAATTTCCAGCAATTTCTTGTGTGTCCTTGTTCACAAGTGCAACTCTGCTTGTCTCACTGTCCAGTGTCCTCAAATACCCATTTACCATCGAATGTGTATATGTATTGTAAAGACATAAGTGTTGACGTTACTATGTATAACTCTATTTAAATTGAACATAACACAAAAGTCAAGACTGAGATCAAAATTACCTGGCATCTACAACAGAAGAACGACATCATTGAACAACAGTCAATTCTGTGAAATTCTCTGACATTATCACCCCATGTGCCTTTTTTGTTATTTCTTCACATTAAGTTTCTCGCTCCTATTGTGGTAGTTAGAATTAGTTTTTATACTTCACCCGATGTTCCATTTTTTATAATTTCCCTCATAACCGGAGTAATTGATTTTTTTTTATGATTGAAGTTATATTGTTTTCTGTGGCCCATAAGAATACTTGGTTAATGTCCGCCAGAAGATTTACAGTGTCTATGATATAACAGTGCCATGTTTTACACCTGAATGTCAATATGGAAGATGATGAAAAACATGAGAGAGTACTGTACCTTGTGAACAGAGTTTTTCCACTGTAGGGCGCCTCGACTTAACTATTACTCTTTGTCTTCTTTGTATGATGAATGGTTTCAGAGAACCGACAATGTTGATCAATTTAAGACACATGTGCAACTCCTTAGGGTACTTATTGAGGCAACGTTTCGCCACACAGTGCTTCATCAGGCCATACAAAGGAGAATCTGAAGAATAGGAGGAGAATTTGAGGTAATCAGTCCCTCAACCTTGAGTCGATGTGGTCAGTCCATCAATCTTGAATAGAATACGGCATACGTGCTGAAAGGAGCTTATAAACCGTTGGCAGGAGAGGTTGAAGCAGTCAGAGGCAGTGTAACACCTTATTCAATGTTGAAGTAGTCGTGGCCAAGAATTAGGCAATCGAAAGAATTCCCAAGTATTAAGATCCAAGAAGATGCAGTGTCTGACAGGTTTGAAGATGAATAGGTTCATCTTCTTGGACTTAATACTTGGGAATTCTTCCGCTTGCCTAATTCTTGGGCACGACCTACTACAACATTGAATAAGTGTTACACTGCCTCTGACTGCTTCACCTCTCCTGCCAACGGTTTTATAGCTCCTCACACGTATGCCATATTTCTATTCAAGATTGATGGACTGACCACATCGACTCAAGGTTGAGGACTGATTACCTTACCTCATTCTCCTCCTATTCTTCAAGATTCTCCTTTGTAGGACTGATTGAAGCCACTGTGTGGCGAAACGTTTTCCTCAATAAAGATACCCAAGAGTTGCACATAGTCTAATTTATCTTTGTCCTTCTGTTGGTAGGAAAATTATAGATCCCATCTACCCACATTTTCTGTTATTTCCTTATCACGCATTGTTTATATGAATAACAGCATGACACATTAGCCGAAGATTTTTTGCAAAGTGGTGTGTATACTACAACTGCATTTTGTTGTTCTCCCACTTCATGCAAGACCATGTCATTGTGGCCAATAGTTTGAGTGCAGGAGCGACCTCTCTAAAATACATGCTGCCCTGGGTTGTGCAATTATTGGAGTCCAGGTGGTAGGCGTGGGGGGGAAAAAAATCTTACCTCTTAGTACCCTTTCGAAGATTTTATGATGGACGTTAGTGCTATCGGTCCTATAATTTTCTTTCCTTTTGCTTTACTGCATCTTTGTGGAGTGGGGCGCTACACTTCGTTGTTTATAAAGTTCATGAGATGAACCTCGGGCCTAGGCTCCCTCTCCAAAAAGCTCTACATATTCACATGCTAAAGCCGACTTTCTTCTCTCCCAAACTAAGTTCGCACGTGAATATTATTCTTTGCCGTCCGTGTTTGTCCAATCTACCAAATCTTAAGACATTCCTTTGAACCTTTTTAGATAAAAATCTTGGCTTTTCGTCTCATACACTTCACCGTCAGTGGTCTTTGTACAATACTTCCTCTCATTGTCACTGAGTTTCTGAGTCGTCTCTATATCGTGCTCCTCTTGTTATCACCCAAAACTTTAGCGAAACTTGCCGCTCCATTTCTGAGGGATTATAAACCAAAGAAGTGTTCGACTTGCGACCAACCAACAATACTTTATTTAAAATTACGTCCGAAATCACGGTTTGTCCTATAACTGGTCCTCGGTTTAAATATCTATCGTTCTTCTATCCATTCAAAAGACGCCGTCTTGGTGAATCAGCTCTCACATACAACTCTCCAGAAAAACTCAGTAGTCTTGGAATTGCTGTTGTAGATCCCCTGTTATTTTAATATAATGTCAAATGTTCTAAATCTTTCAGAGCAAACGTGACCTGACCTGATCTCACCTCTGCTCCTCTTCCACTTCCTTTCCTCTTGACCTTGTTTTGTGATGTCAAGAAGTTAGCAAAACTGTACCAAGAAATGTCTGGGACAATCTGTGATAATGTCTAGTTGATTGTCGTCTAAGCTATAGTGCAGTTCACATTAATTAAATTAAAAACTTCCTTTACTTCATAGCTGCTAAATTAAATTATTTTTCATTTAGTAAATCTTGCTTATATGTTGCATGATTCCATCATGAAACAGTTTAAAATTGTACAGAAAGTTCAATCTTAAGTTTATGGAAGAAGCTAGTGATGAAAGAGGTACCAGTATTTAAGTTATGGAAGTAGCAGTGATGAAAGAGGTTCCAGTAATTTAAGTTATGGAATAGCAGTGATGAAAGAGTTCCAGTATTTAAGATTAGGGAAGTAGCAGTGATGAAAGAGTTCCAGTATTTAAGTTAATGGAAGTAACAGTGATGAAGAGAAGGTTTCCAGTATTTAAGTTATGGAAGTAGCAGTGATGAAAGAGGTTCCAGTATTTAAGTTATGGAAGAAGCATGATGAAAGAAGGTTCCAGTATTTAAGTTATGGAAGTAGCAGTGATGGAAAGGTTCCAGTATTTAAGTTATGGAAGTAGCAGTGAATGAAAGAGGTTCCGTATTTTAAGTTAATGGAAGTAGCAGTATGAAAGAGGGTTCCAGTATTTAAGTTTGAAGTAGCCAGTGATGAAAGATATTCCCGTATTTAAGTTATGGAAGAAGCATTGATGAAAGAGATTCAGTATTTAATTATGGAAATTGCAGTGATAAAGAGGTTTCCAGTAGTTAAGTTGGAAGTAGCAGTGGATGAAGAGGTTCCAGTTATTTAAGTTAATGGAAGTAGCAGTTATGAAAGAGGTTCCAGTATTTAAGTTATGGGAAGTAGCAGTGATGAAAGAAAGGGGGGTTATTTCCAGTATTTTAAGTTTGGAAGAGCAGTGATAAATAGGTTTCCAGTATTTAAGTTATGGAAGTAGCAGTGATAAAGAGTTCCAGTATTTAAGTTATGGAAGTAGCAGTGATGAAGAGGTTCCAGTATTTTTTTTAAGTTAAGGAAGTAGCAGTGATGAAAGAGGTTCCATATTTAAGTTAGAATATTCAGTGATGAAGAGGTTCCAGTATTTAAATTATGGAAGTAGCAGTGATGAAAGAGGTTCCAGTAGTTTATTATGGAAGTATCAGTGATGAAAGTAGGAACCAGTATTTAAGTTATGGTAGAACATGATGAAAGAGGTTCCAGTATTTAAGTTATGGAAGTAGCAGTGATGAAAGAGGTTCCAGTATTTAAGTTATAGGAAGAAGCAGTGATGAAAGAGGTTCCATTTTAAGTTATGGAAGAAGCAGTGATGACAGAGGTTCCAGTATTTAAGTTTATGGAAGTAGCAGTGATGAAAGACGTTCCAGTATTTATGTTATGGCAGTAGGCAGTGGATGAAAGATTCCAGTATTTAAAGTGTATGGAAGTAGCATGATGAAAGAGTTACCAGTATTTAAGTTTATGGAAGAACAGTGATGAAAGAGGTTCAGTATTTAAGTTATTGAATTAGCCAGTGATGAAGAGGTTCCAGAATTTAAGTTATGGAAGTAGCAGTGATGAAGAGGTTCCAGTATTTAAGTTATGGAATTAGCCAGTGATGAAAGAGGTTTCCAAGTAATTTAAGTTATGGAAGTAGCAGTGATGAAAGAGGTTCCAGTATTTAATAATGGAAGTAGCAGTGATGAAGAGGTTCCAGTATTTAAGTTATGGAAGTAGCAGTGATGAAAGAGGTTCCATATTTAAGTTATGAAGTAGCCGTGATGAAGAGGATCCGGAATTTAAGTTATGGAAGTAGCAGTATGAAAGAGATCCAGTATTAAGTTATGGAAGTAGCAGTGATGAAAGAGGTTCCAGTATTTAATTTATGGAATTAAGCAGTGATGAAAGAGGCTTCCAGTATTTAAGTTATGGAAAGTAGCAGAGATGAAAGAGGTTCCAGTATATAAGTTATGGAAGTAGCAGTGATGAAAGAGGTTCCGTATTTTAAGTATGGAAGTAGCAGTTATGAAAGAGGTTTCCAGTATTTAAGTTATGGAAGTAGCATTGATGAAAGAGGTTTCCAGTATTAAGTTAGTGGAAGAAGCAGTGATGAAAGAGTTGTCCAGTATTTAAGACAGTATTATGAGTTATAGGAAGAAAATTTGTGAGTACAGGTAATGTAAAGTTGATCAAACAGTCATGATTAACACAAATAATACTATCAATACGTAATTATGAATAGTAATTAACCTTTACACAACTAAAAATGGATTATGAAAACACAAAGCCACACTGTTAGATGCACTCTGGGCCCTGATGCTCACCAGGTCAAACACTGTGAGAGCATCTCTGGGGCCCTGAAGCTCACCAGTCAAACACTGTGAATGCACTCTGGTGCCCTGATGCTCCACCAGGACAAACACTGTGGATGCAGCTCTCTGGGGCCCTGATCTCACCAGGTCCAAACATGTGAGATGCAGCTCTGGGGCCCTGATTGCTCACCGCCAGGTCAAAACACAGTGAGATTCAGCTCTGGTGCCATGATGCTCACAAAGGTCAAACAATGTGAGATGCAGCTCAGCCCTGAATGCTCACCAGGGCAGTTCCAAACACTGTGATACGCAGCTCTTAGCCCAGATCTCACCAGTCAAACATTGTGATATGCAGCACTGGGACCCCTGATGCCACCATTCAAACAACTGTGAGATCCAACCCTGGAGCCCTGATGCTCACACAGGTCAAACAACTGTCATGATCCGAGCTTTGGGGTCCTGATGCTCACCAGGTCAAACACTGTAAGAATCCAGTCTCTGAGCCCTGATTCTTCACCAGGTCAAACCTCTCGTCTGATCCAGCATTGGGGTCCTGATGCTCACCAGGTCAACACTGTGAGAACCAGCTCTGGGCCCTGATGCTCACCAGGTCAAACATTGTCAGTTCCAGCTCTGGGGCCCGATGCTAACCAGGTCAGCTCTGTGAAATCCAGCTCTGGGGCCCTGATGCCACTCAGGTTCAAACACTGTGAGTTCCCAGCTCTGGGGCTCTGATGCTCACCAGTCAAACACTGTGAGATGCACACTTGAGCCTGTGATCTCACCATGTACAAACACAGTCAGATCCAGATTTGGGTCCCTGATGCTCACCAAGGTCAAATACTGTGAGATCTAGCTCTGGGCCTGGATGCTTCACCAGTCAAACCTGTGAGAACCAGCTCTTTTGGCCCTGATGGCACACCAGGTCAAACACTGTGAGGATCCAACACTGGAGCCCCCCAGCCCCTGAAACTTACCAGTCAAACACTTTGAAGATCCAACTCTGAGAGCCCCTGATGCTCACCAGGTCAACACGTGAGATCAGCTCTGAAGGCCTGAAGTCACGCAGGTCAAACACGGTGAGATCAAACTCCGGAGCCCTGATGCCTCACCAGGTCAAACACTGTAGATCATACTCTGGAGCCCCGATCTCACCAGGTCAAACACTGTGAGGCATCCAACCTGGTGCCCTGATAGCTTTACCAGGTCAAACACTGTGAGATCCAAAATCTGGAGCCGATGCTCACCAGGTCAAACACTGTGAGGATCCAGCCTCTGACCCTGATACTACCAAGGTCAAACACTGTGAGATCCTACTCTGGACCCTGATACTTACCAGGTCAAACACTGTGAGATCCAACTCTGGAGCCCTGATGCTCACCAGGTCAAACACTGTGAGATCCAGCTCTGGAGCCCTGATACTTACCAGGTCAAACACTGTGAGATCCAACTCTGGAGCCCTGATACTTACCAGGTCAAACACTGTGAGATCCAACTCTGGAGCCCTGATGCTCACCAGGTCAAACACTGTGAGATCCAGCTCTGGGGCCCCTGATGCTCACCAGGTCAAACACTGTGATATATCCAGATCTGGGGCCCCTGATGCTCACCAGGTCAAACACTGTGAGATCCAGATCTGGGCCCTGATGCTCACCGCAGGTCAAACACTGTGAGATCCAGATCTGGGCACTGATACTTACCAGTCCAACACTATCTTTATTTTTCTATTTCTTGCTTTTTTCCTCATACTTAGTGAGCTAATTTTATTGACACCTTTCATTTTATATTATACACATTCCATTTGCTGTCTTTTTGCAACATATGAGAATGAAATTAAATTATTAAACAGATAATTAAAACAATAACCATATTAGAGTCAATATTTCTTGCTTTATTAATCTATATTTTTATTATCTTCTAGTATGGGATATTTGTGGCAAGTTTTTGTTTCAGACTTTGATATTTCACTTAGGAACAGTTTTTATGTGGTATATTTACCGTAAAGAATATATGTGTTACACACACTTTGTTTTGTACAGCAACTAAATGTCTATATTAGTGTGATGCAGTGTTGATGGAGAGAAAACCAGGTCAAGTTACACCAGTCAACACCAGATATTATCCGTAGATGGATGATTTCAGAGAACCGACACGTTTGATAAATTAACCATGGTGCAACGTGTCGGTTCTGTGAAAATCATTGATAT
Organism: Cherax quadricarinatus; assembly: GCF_026875155.1. NCBI lineage: Eukaryota > Metazoa > Arthropoda > Malacostraca > Decapoda > Parastacidae > Cherax > Cherax quadricarinatus. Next base: position 25,934 of record NW_026503875.1, read on the forward strand.
ACAATCCTGTCATACACTGCAACTTCTTGGATTTTAATACTTTGAGAATTCATCGTTTACCTAACCCTTAGCACGACCTACTTCCACATTGGGCAAGTGTGACACCACTACGACAGCTGCACCTCTCCTGCCTACGGTTTATAAGCGCTTCCAGCACACTTATGCCGTATTGTAATTTAGATTGATGGACTGCGCACATCGACTCTATGTTGAGGGACTGATTAACGACATCTCCTCCTGTTTTCTTCAGCGATTCTTCCGTAGTATGGACCATGATGAAACCACTGTGTGGGGAAAAACGTTTCTTCAATAAAGATACCCAAGAGTTGCACATGTGTCCTAATTTATCACCAGATATTTCCTTGTTGATTCACTCACAAACTGTTTAAAAACAGTCTAGACTAATTAAACCCAGGAAGACGCAGACTCAAGAATTTCCAAGTTGAAACAATTCCAGATAATTTGAGTGAAATTTAAATCACAAACAATGATTACATTTATGTATGAAGTCACTGTTTAATTACTCTCAAAGTTTGATGTGTGGGCAGAGTGCACCTTAGGGCGGCTTTATCGTGTTCTGAGAAATATACCAGCCTAATTGATTGTCTTCACTTCCCGCCTTTATATCTTCTTCGTTGTGTAAAGTTTTGTTTCTTTCAGTAAGTTTAGTTAATAGCACACCTATACGTGACATATTCCTAGACATGTTCCAGACATGTTCCAATGATTTTTCCTAAATTTTCAGTTTATATTTGGCTTCATTTATTAAGTTAATATTTTTCCTGAACTTTCATTAAGTGGAGAAAGTGTTAGTAACAAGTTGTTATTGAAATTTTATAAAATACAATGTTTAAAGTATAAGACTTGTATACATACATTACTACGTCACTGTCGTCAGCAAATATCATGACTTTTATTACTGTTGACAATATGAAACTTCTGTAAAAATAGTGAACAATAAAATATTTCAGATGGCGTATAATTCAGGAATGTGAAATAGTGTTTCTTACTGCTGTCTAGTAGAAATCTCTTAAAGGATATAATCTAACTGACAATTAAGGTAACACAGCAAGCAAAAAAAGAAAAAAGATGAGAAAATGATAGGAGGTGTTGGCGGTCAGTTGTGTCATCGATCAGCACAGTCCAGTCAGGTGTGGTGGCAGGTTTGTGTCATCAATCAGCACAGTCAGTCAGGTGTGGTGGTCAGGTTTGTGTCAATCAATCAGCACATCATCAGTTTCAAGTATACCTGGGGTACACCTACATTTTTTTTGTATATGTAACTTATTGTACTTATATTATTATTACAATGATTATTTATACTTTGTTTACTTATGTCTCCTATAAAACATTGATGCAGCAACAAAAGAGTGTACAAGCCTTGTATCATCGACCCAACAACAAGTGCCATATGCAGCAACATAAAGAGTGTACAGCTGTATCATCGTCCCAAACAACAAGTTGCATTATGCACAACATAAGAGTGGAAAGCTTGTAATCATCGACCCAACAACAAGTGCATTATGCAGCAACATAAAAGTGGACAGCGTGTATCAATCGACCCAACAACAATTGCATTTAGCATCAATCATAAGAGTGGACAACTTTGTATCATCGTCCAACAACAGTGGCATTATGCAGCAACATAAGAGTGGACAACTTGTATCATCGTCCCCAACAACAAGTGCAGTATGCAGCAACATAAGAGTGGACAACTTGTATCATCGGTCCCAACTAACAAGTGTCATTTGCAGCAACATAAGAGTGGACAACTTGTATCATCGTCCCAACAACAAGTGCATTATGCAGCAACATAAGAGTGGACAGCTTGTATCATCGTCCCAACAACAAGTACATTATGCAGCAACATAAGAGTGGACAACTTGTATCATCGTCCCAACAACATGTGCATTATGCCAGCAACATAAGAGTGGGACCACTTGTATCATCGTCCCCAAACAACAAGTACATTTATGCAGCACATAAGATGGACAACTTTTATCATCGTCCCAACAACAAGTACATTATGCAGCAAACATAAGAGTATAAGCTTTATCATCGTCCAACACAAGTACATTATGCAGCAACATAAGAGATGGACAACTTGTATCATCGACCCAACAACAAATAATTATGGCATCAACATAAGAGTTACAACTTGTATCATCGTCCCCAACAACAAGTCCATTAGCAGTCAACATAAAGTGGACAACTTGTATCATCGACCCACAACAAGTACATTATGCAGCAACATAAGAGTGGACAACTTTATAATCGTCCAACAACGAAGTGCATTATGCAGCAACATAAGAGTGGGACAGCTTATCATCGACCCAACAACAAGTACATATATGTTCAGCAACATAAGAGTGTACAGTTTGTAATCATCGTCCCAACAACAAGTGCATTGAGCATCAACATAAAGTGTACAGCTATTATCACGTCCCACACAACAAGTGCATTATGCAGCAACATAAGAGTGACAGCTTGTAGAACATCGTCCCAACAACAAGTACATTATGCAGCCAACAATAAGAGTTATACAGCTGTATCATCGCCCAACAACAATACATTATGCCAGCAACATAAGAGTGGACAACTTGTATCATCGACCCAACAAGTGCATTATGCAGCAACATAAGAGTGAACAACTTGTATCAATCATCGTCCCAACAACAAGTGCATTATGGCAGCAACAAAAGAGTGTACAGCTTGTATCATCTACCCAACAACAAGTACATTATGCACAACATAAGAAGTTGTACAGCTGTATCATCGTCCCAACAAGTGCATTATGCAGCAACATAAGAGTGGAACAGCTTGTATCATCGACTTCCCAACAACAAGTGCATTATGCAAGCAACTAAGAGTGGACAACTTGTTATCATCGACCCAACAAGAACATTTTATAGCAACAATATCATAGTCTACCAGAGGAGAAAATTTTTTTTACCGAATAAGCAAGGTACTTTATATTGTATATTTATGCATTTGTTATCCTGTCATATGACTAACTTTTTAGTTTATTATCTGTCCAATGTATGTATCTGTTCATCTTATGTGGTCTGTTCATAATGTATCGTTTCATATGTATCTGTTCATATGTATCACTTTATAGAATCTCTTCATGTGTGTTACCTGTCCATGTGTGTGTGTTACCTTCCATGTGTTTGTTCCTGTACAACTGTGTGTTACCTTACAGTGGGTGATACCTGTACATGTGTGGGTGTTTACCTCCATGTGTGTGTTACCGTCAAATAGAGTGTGTTACCTGTACATTGTGAGTTACCCTGTACATGTGTGTGTTACCTGTCCATGTGTGTGGTTACCTATCCAAGTTGTGTTTACCTGTCCATGTGTGTGTTACCTGTCCATGGTGTAGTTAACCTGTACATGGTGTGTTACATGTACATGTGCGTGTTACGTGTACAAGTGTGTGTTACCTGCCCCTGTCTGTCCATGTGTGTGTTAACCTGTACATGTGTGTGTTACCTGTACAATGTGCGTGTTACATGTACATGGTGTGTGTTACCCTGGTCCATGTGTGGTGTTTACCTGTACATGTGTGTGTTACCTATCCATTGTTTACCTGTACATGTGTGAGTTACCTGTACATGTGTTACCTGTTACATGTGTGTTTACACTTACATGTGTTGTGTTACCTGTCCATGTGTGTGTTACCTGTCCATGTGGTGTGTTACCTGTACATGTGTGTGTTACCTGTCCATGTGTGTGTTACCTGTTACAGTGTGTTACCTGTACATGTATGTGTTACCAGTAACATGTGTGTTGCCTGTACATTTATGGTGTTTACCTGTACATGTGTGTGATATATGTACATGTTGTGTGTTACCCTGTCCATGTGTGAGTTTACCTGTTACATGTTGTGTTACCTGTCCATTGTGTTTACTGTACATGTGTGTGTTCCTGTAATGTGTGTTACCTTACATGTATGGTTACCTTCCATGTGTGGTATACCTATCCATGTGTGTGTTACCTGTCCATGTGTGTGTTACCTGTCCATGTGTGTGTTACCTGTCCATGTGTGTGTTACCTGTCCATGTGTGTGTTACCTGTACTTGTTTTATACCTGTCCTTGTGTGTGTTTACCTGTACATGTGGTTGTTTACCTGTCCATGTGTGTTTACCTATCCCCATGTGTGTGTTACCTGTCCATGTGTGGTGTTACCTGTACATGTGTGTGTTACCATGTACATGTGTGTGGTTACCACCTGTACATGTGATGTGTTACCCTGTACATTGGTATGTTACCTTACAGTGTGTTTATTACCTGTTCAACATGTGTGTGTTACCTGTAAAATGTGTGTGTGTACCTGTACAATGTGTGTGTTACCTGTCCATGTGTGTGTTACCTGTACATGTGTGTGTTACCTGTCCATGTGTGTGTTACCTGTACATGTGTGTGTTACCTGTACATGTTGTTACGCTGTCCATTTGTGTTACCTGTACATGTGTGTGTTACCTGTACATGTGTGTGTTACCTGTACATGTGTGTGTTACCTGTACATGTGTGTGTTACCTGTACATGTGTGTGTTACCTGTACATGTGTGCGTTACCTGTACATGTGTTTACTGTCCATGTGTGTGTTACCTGTCCATGTGTGTGTTACCTGTACATGTGTGTGTTGCCTGTACATGTGTGTGTTACCTGTACATGTGTGTGTTACCGTACATGTGAGTTACCTTACATGTTGTGTTACCTGTCCAATGTGTTGTTACCTGTCCATGTGTGTGTTACCTGTACAGTGTGTTACTGTACATGTGTGTATACCTGTCCATGTGTTGTTACCTGTACATTGTGTTACCAGTACATGTGTTATCGTAAAAGGTTCTTAAATGGAGATATCGAGGTTTTTTGAAAGGTAACACACTTGTAGGAATGGTAACTATATTTTGTCAGCTGAGTATGAGGATGCAGCCCAGCGCCTGCCTGTCCGCAGAATGGTCTGCCGCCAGTGAGGCCGTGGCAGAGGTATGAGCCACCACATGTGCATCCCGTGACGTCACACAAGCCACAGCTACAAGGGACTCGTATCTAAAGCACAAGGATGATACTAATATGCTATGCTATATAATACAGGGAATACAGGGATCAGCAACTATGCTGACAGTGTGTTACCTGTACATGTTGTTGCCGTGTTGCCTGACCATGTGTGTTTACCTGTAACATGTTGAGATACCTGTCATGTGTGTGTACCTGTCCATGGTGTGTTACCTGTAATGTGGTGGTGTTTTCCTGTCCTGTACATGTGTGGTGTTTACCTGTAACATGTGTGGTGTTACCCTGTCCATGTGTGTGTACCTATCCATGTGAGTGTTCCCTGTCCCATGGTGGTTAACCATTTACATTGTTGGGTGTTTACCTGTAACAGTGTGTGTTACCTTTGGGGGGGGGGGTCCATGTGTGGTGTTACCTGTACATGCTGTTTTACCTGTCCCATTGTGTGTGTTACCTGTACAAGTGTGTTGTTACTGTCCCCCAATTGGTTTACCTATCCAGTGTGTGTTACCTGTCCATGTGTGTGTTACCTTTAACATGTGTGTTTTACCTGTACATGTGTGTGTTACCTGTACATGTGTGTGTTACCTGTACATGTGTGTGTTACCTGTACATGTGTGTTACCTGTCCATGTGTGTGTTACCTGTAAATGTGTGTGTTACCTGTACATGTGTGTGTTACCTGTCCATGTGTGTGTTACCTGTACATGTGTGTGTTACCTGTCCATGTGTGTGTTACCTGTACATGTGTGTGTTACCTGTACATGTGTGTGTTACCTTCCATGTGTGTGTTACCTGTACATGTGTGTGTTACCTGTACATGTGTGTGTTACCTGTACATGTGTGTGTTACCTGTACATGTGTGTGTTACCTGTACATGTGTGTGTTACCTGTACATGTGTGTGTTACCTGTACATGTGTGTTACCTGTCCATGTGTGTGTTACCTGTCCATGTGTGTGTTACCTGTACATGTGTGTGTTGCCTGTACATGTGTGTGTTACCTGTACATGTGATGTTTTACCTGTACAATGTGTGTTACCTGTAACAATTGTGTACCTGTCCCATGTGTTTGTATACCCTGTACCCATGTGTGTGTTACCTGTACATGTGTGTTACCTGTACATGTGTGTGATACCTGTCCATGTGTGTGTTACCTGTACATGTGTGTTACCTGTACATGTGTTATCGTAAAGGGTTCTTAAATGGAGATATCGTAGGTTGAAGGTAGACACACTTGTAGGATGGTAACTATATATTGTCAGTCTGAGATGCGGATGCAGCCCAGCTGCTGCCTGCCGTCTGAATGGTCTGTGGCCGGCCGAGTGAGGCCGGGGCAGAGGATGACCTCCACATGGTGCATCCCTTGACTTCACACAAGCCACAGGCCCCCCTACAAGGGTCTCGTATCTAAAGCACATGATGATACTAATATGCTATGCTATATAATACAGGGAATACAGGGATCAGCAACTATGCTGACAGTGTGTTACCTGTACATGTGTGTTGCCTGTCCATGTGTGTGTTACCTGTACATGTGTGTGATACCTGTCCATGTGTGTGGTACCTGTCCATGTGTGTGTTACCTGTACATGTGTGTGTTACCTGTCCATCTACCTTTTACTCTCAGTGTAGTTACAACTAAAAAGTGATCTGATATATCTGTGGCCCCTCTATAAACATGTACATCCTGAAGTCTACTCAACAGTCTTTTATCTACCAATACATAATCCAACAAACTACTGTCATTTCGCCCTACATCATATCTTGTATACTTATTTATCCTCTTTTTCTTAAAATATGTATTACCTATAACTAAACCCCTTTCTATACAAAGTTCAATCAAAGGGCTCCATATCATTTACAACCCCGGCAACGCCTCCAAACTTACCTACCACACAATGAATTCCTGATCTATGTCCAGGTAATTCATCCGTCTGTCTACTGGATGTCTTGCCTTCCCACACTTTACCGGAGGTCCCATGACGAAATTGCTGGATTGGAAATTGTCTTTTCTTACTACGGACGAGGGACATTCCTGATGGCGAATTACAGGAGGATATACGGAAAGGTCTGTCTTGAAATTCAACACGCCACCAAGAAAGCTGTGAATGTGCACCAAGATCCCCAGATATCATTATTCAATGGGAAATATTTAGTCCTGCTTACGGCATACTATGTACCTTATTAATATATATTTTTCGTTATGGTAGCAGAAAAAGTGGTGTCTTTACGTTGTATTGAAAGTGACTTTCCGAGTCTTAAACTAATTGTCAATCTCCATAAAAAAATTTTAAATAAATATTACTTCTTTTGTTACACGTCACTTTTGTTACACTCCTTTTGTGACTTGGCAGTTTTGTAAGTTCCTTTTGGTGCAAAATATAAATTTTTACACATCAACATTAATGAAAAAAATATATCTTTAAACGTATAGGAAAATTATAGAAAGGACTAATTTTAAAATGATTCTTGCTAATTGACCAGTTTTACATATCGGCACGACATATATATATATATATATATATATAAATATATAAATATATATATATATAAATATATATATTTATAATATATATATATATATATATATATATATATATATATATAGATATATATATAGATATATATATATATATAAGTAAATATATGTATATATATGTCTGCCTAATAGGTAAAAAAAACCTGGTCGATTAGCAAGAACCATTTAAAATTAAATCTTTCTAAAATTTCTTTTTATACGATTAAAGTTTTATATTTTTTTTTCAGTTATACTGATGTAATAATTAATATTTTGTACCAAAAAAATTTAGAAAACCTTTGACCCTTACTGTAAAGAGTCGCAATTTAATTTTAGCCTAATCCAACTAAATATACTTCAGAAAAGTTTTCGGTAATTTAATAATGAAGAAATACAATGAAATTATATTTTTTCGTTAGGTTCAGAATGATTTTTGTGCGACATATTGCATACTACAAATTTTCGCTTGAACTTAATTCTGCAAGTAACGATGCTATTTAAGCCCAATACCGCAAGTTTTTACCTATTTCGGCACGACATATATAATTTATATAAGACTAAGTTAAATGAACCAACCTTCAAGGGAATAATAACACACATAACCCCACATAGAGAAAGAAACTTTTTGGCGAACGTTTCGATCCAAGTTGGACCAATTCCCAGAGTTTCTTTCCTCCCTATGTGCGAGTTATTTCCGTATTGATCGCAGCCACCATATTGTACCACCATATTGTACCTTAGTGTTTTTAAAGGAACATTCATTGTTTTGTGGTACCACGACACCAGAGTAATACCTCGTGCCAACCTTCTTGTGTTTTATCTGGATCATCTGCGACTTGGTACTTGGGCCTGGTTTGTCATCTGCACTTGGTACTTGGCCAGGTTGTCATCTGCTACTTGGTACTTGCCAGGTTGTCATCTGCTACATTGGTACTTTGGCCAGGTTGTCATCTGTACTTGGTACTGGCCAGGTTGTCATCTGGTACTTGGTAACTTGGCCAGGTGTCATCTGGTACTTGTACTTGGCCAGGTGTCATCTGGTACATGGTACTTGGCCAGGTTGTCCACCTTCCTCTTGTCAAAGTTATGACTATAATGAATTACTATGTTAAACCTTTAACAATCTTAAGAGAGAAAAATAGGTTTATGGCCAACAATATCCTGGCTTAACTGTGTTGTAGACACTCTTCAACACACCTTTATACCCACTTTTACCACAAGTACTACAACTACTACTACAGCCACAATACAACTACTAAACCGACAAGTACTACAACTACTACCACAAGTACTACAACTGTTAGACTAACCACAAGTACTACTAATACCTACAACCAGTATATATGCCTTAATCCTCTCTCTGTTCCAATATATACCCTCTATGTCGCTGTATTCTTTGTAACACTTGACATTGCTCCTGGAGAGCGAAACCGTTGCCACAGTAACGTGTTTTATGATGGTTGTCGCATGTTATCTATCCTTTTATTTCCTTTTTTCCATTTTGATTATAATAATAATTAATTTCCTTGCTGTAGTGGTTACACTTGTAACAAGCATGATTTAACATTTGTAAAATGGGCGTAACATGTTTTGACATGTTATGTTTCCTCATTTCCTTTACTGCAGAAGTTTCCCTGAAATTAATTGATGATATTCTCAATCACTAATAACCCAGGCTAGGCAAGGTCCTACTCAAGCTCAACCTTCTCACTTATATACCTCTGTTTACCTATTTATAAACTATCTTTATTACTTAGTTTCAAAGAACCAACTAAGTAAATTGGTTCCTTCTGTTTGAAAACTTTATTCTAGTAGACATTAACATTGGTAACCTTTAAGTAGAGTGAAACTGTGGTAAAAGTTAAAGAAAACAAAGTAGACCCAGAGAGATTTGTTTAATTGTTCCATTATTTCATCTGGCTGCTTTTTACCCCTCATAGTATAATTTCCAGCAATTTCTTGTGTGTCCTTGTTCACAAGTGCAACTCTGCTTGTCTCACTGTCCAGTGTCCTCAAATACCCATTTACCATCGAATGTGTATATGTATTGTAAAGACATAAGTGTTGACGTTACTATGTATAACTCTATTTAAATTGAACATAACACAAAAGTCAAGACTGAGATCAAAATTACCTGGCATCTACAACAGAAGAACGACATCATTGAACAACAGTCAATTCTGTGAAATTCTCTGACATTATCACCCCATGTGCCTTTTTTGTTATTTCTTCACATTAAGTTTCTCGCTCCTATTGTGGTAGTTAGAATTAGTTTTTATACTTCACCCGATGTTCCATTTTTTATAATTTCCCTCATAACCGGAGTAATTGATTTTTTTTTATGATTGAAGTTATATTGTTTTCTGTGGCCCATAAGAATACTTGGTTAATGTCCGCCAGAAGATTTACAGTGTCTATGATATAACAGTGCCATGTTTTACACCTGAATGTCAATATGGAAGATGATGAAAAACATGAGAGAGTACTGTACCTTGTGAACAGAGTTTTTCCACTGTAGGGCGCCTCGACTTAACTATTACTCTTTGTCTTCTTTGTATGATGAATGGTTTCAGAGAACCGACAATGTTGATCAATTTAAGACACATGTGCAACTCCTTAGGGTACTTATTGAGGCAACGTTTCGCCACACAGTGCTTCATCAGGCCATACAAAGGAGAATCTGAAGAATAGGAGGAGAATTTGAGGTAATCAGTCCCTCAACCTTGAGTCGATGTGGTCAGTCCATCAATCTTGAATAGAATACGGCATACGTGCTGAAAGGAGCTTATAAACCGTTGGCAGGAGAGGTTGAAGCAGTCAGAGGCAGTGTAACACCTTATTCAATGTTGAAGTAGTCGTGGCCAAGAATTAGGCAATCGAAAGAATTCCCAAGTATTAAGATCCAAGAAGATGCAGTGTCTGACAGGTTTGAAGATGAATAGGTTCATCTTCTTGGACTTAATACTTGGGAATTCTTCCGCTTGCCTAATTCTTGGGCACGACCTACTACAACATTGAATAAGTGTTACACTGCCTCTGACTGCTTCACCTCTCCTGCCAACGGTTTTATAGCTCCTCACACGTATGCCATATTTCTATTCAAGATTGATGGACTGACCACATCGACTCAAGGTTGAGGACTGATTACCTTACCTCATTCTCCTCCTATTCTTCAAGATTCTCCTTTGTAGGACTGATTGAAGCCACTGTGTGGCGAAACGTTTTCCTCAATAAAGATACCCAAGAGTTGCACATAGTCTAATTTATCTTTGTCCTTCTGTTGGTAGGAAAATTATAGATCCCATCTACCCACATTTTCTGTTATTTCCTTATCACGCATTGTTTATATGAATAACAGCATGACACATTAGCCGAAGATTTTTTGCAAAGTGGTGTGTATACTACAACTGCATTTTGTTGTTCTCCCACTTCATGCAAGACCATGTCATTGTGGCCAATAGTTTGAGTGCAGGAGCGACCTCTCTAAAATACATGCTGCCCTGGGTTGTGCAATTATTGGAGTCCAGGTGGTAGGCGTGGGGGGGAAAAAAATCTTACCTCTTAGTACCCTTTCGAAGATTTTATGATGGACGTTAGTGCTATCGGTCCTATAATTTTCTTTCCTTTTGCTTTACTGCATCTTTGTGGAGTGGGGCGCTACACTTCGTTGTTTATAAAGTTCATGAGATGAACCTCGGGCCTAGGCTCCCTCTCCAAAAAGCTCTACATATTCACATGCTAAAGCCGACTTTCTTCTCTCCCAAACTAAGTTCGCACGTGAATATTATTCTTTGCCGTCCGTGTTTGTCCAATCTACCAAATCTTAAGACATTCCTTTGAACCTTTTTAGATAAAAATCTTGGCTTTTCGTCTCATACACTTCACCGTCAGTGGTCTTTGTACAATACTTCCTCTCATTGTCACTGAGTTTCTGAGTCGTCTCTATATCGTGCTCCTCTTGTTATCACCCAAAACTTTAGCGAAACTTGCCGCTCCATTTCTGAGGGATTATAAACCAAAGAAGTGTTCGACTTGCGACCAACCAACAATACTTTATTTAAAATTACGTCCGAAATCACGGTTTGTCCTATAACTGGTCCTCGGTTTAAATATCTATCGTTCTTCTATCCATTCAAAAGACGCCGTCTTGGTGAATCAGCTCTCACATACAACTCTCCAGAAAAACTCAGTAGTCTTGGAATTGCTGTTGTAGATCCCCTGTTATTTTAATATAATGTCAAATGTTCTAAATCTTTCAGAGCAAACGTGACCTGACCTGATCTCACCTCTGCTCCTCTTCCACTTCCTTTCCTCTTGACCTTGTTTTGTGATGTCAAGAAGTTAGCAAAACTGTACCAAGAAATGTCTGGGACAATCTGTGATAATGTCTAGTTGATTGTCGTCTAAGCTATAGTGCAGTTCACATTAATTAAATTAAAAACTTCCTTTACTTCATAGCTGCTAAATTAAATTATTTTTCATTTAGTAAATCTTGCTTATATGTTGCATGATTCCATCATGAAACAGTTTAAAATTGTACAGAAAGTTCAATCTTAAGTTTATGGAAGAAGCTAGTGATGAAAGAGGTACCAGTATTTAAGTTATGGAAGTAGCAGTGATGAAAGAGGTTCCAGTAATTTAAGTTATGGAATAGCAGTGATGAAAGAGTTCCAGTATTTAAGATTAGGGAAGTAGCAGTGATGAAAGAGTTCCAGTATTTAAGTTAATGGAAGTAACAGTGATGAAGAGAAGGTTTCCAGTATTTAAGTTATGGAAGTAGCAGTGATGAAAGAGGTTCCAGTATTTAAGTTATGGAAGAAGCATGATGAAAGAAGGTTCCAGTATTTAAGTTATGGAAGTAGCAGTGATGGAAAGGTTCCAGTATTTAAGTTATGGAAGTAGCAGTGAATGAAAGAGGTTCCGTATTTTAAGTTAATGGAAGTAGCAGTATGAAAGAGGGTTCCAGTATTTAAGTTTGAAGTAGCCAGTGATGAAAGATATTCCCGTATTTAAGTTATGGAAGAAGCATTGATGAAAGAGATTCAGTATTTAATTATGGAAATTGCAGTGATAAAGAGGTTTCCAGTAGTTAAGTTGGAAGTAGCAGTGGATGAAGAGGTTCCAGTTATTTAAGTTAATGGAAGTAGCAGTTATGAAAGAGGTTCCAGTATTTAAGTTATGGGAAGTAGCAGTGATGAAAGAAAGGGGGGTTATTTCCAGTATTTTAAGTTTGGAAGAGCAGTGATAAATAGGTTTCCAGTATTTAAGTTATGGAAGTAGCAGTGATAAAGAGTTCCAGTATTTAAGTTATGGAAGTAGCAGTGATGAAGAGGTTCCAGTATTTTTTTTAAGTTAAGGAAGTAGCAGTGATGAAAGAGGTTCCATATTTAAGTTAGAATATTCAGTGATGAAGAGGTTCCAGTATTTAAATTATGGAAGTAGCAGTGATGAAAGAGGTTCCAGTAGTTTATTATGGAAGTATCAGTGATGAAAGTAGGAACCAGTATTTAAGTTATGGTAGAACATGATGAAAGAGGTTCCAGTATTTAAGTTATGGAAGTAGCAGTGATGAAAGAGGTTCCAGTATTTAAGTTATAGGAAGAAGCAGTGATGAAAGAGGTTCCATTTTAAGTTATGGAAGAAGCAGTGATGACAGAGGTTCCAGTATTTAAGTTTATGGAAGTAGCAGTGATGAAAGACGTTCCAGTATTTATGTTATGGCAGTAGGCAGTGGATGAAAGATTCCAGTATTTAAAGTGTATGGAAGTAGCATGATGAAAGAGTTACCAGTATTTAAGTTTATGGAAGAACAGTGATGAAAGAGGTTCAGTATTTAAGTTATTGAATTAGCCAGTGATGAAGAGGTTCCAGAATTTAAGTTATGGAAGTAGCAGTGATGAAGAGGTTCCAGTATTTAAGTTATGGAATTAGCCAGTGATGAAAGAGGTTTCCAAGTAATTTAAGTTATGGAAGTAGCAGTGATGAAAGAGGTTCCAGTATTTAATAATGGAAGTAGCAGTGATGAAGAGGTTCCAGTATTTAAGTTATGGAAGTAGCAGTGATGAAAGAGGTTCCATATTTAAGTTATGAAGTAGCCGTGATGAAGAGGATCCGGAATTTAAGTTATGGAAGTAGCAGTATGAAAGAGATCCAGTATTAAGTTATGGAAGTAGCAGTGATGAAAGAGGTTCCAGTATTTAATTTATGGAATTAAGCAGTGATGAAAGAGGCTTCCAGTATTTAAGTTATGGAAAGTAGCAGAGATGAAAGAGGTTCCAGTATATAAGTTATGGAAGTAGCAGTGATGAAAGAGGTTCCGTATTTTAAGTATGGAAGTAGCAGTTATGAAAGAGGTTTCCAGTATTTAAGTTATGGAAGTAGCATTGATGAAAGAGGTTTCCAGTATTAAGTTAGTGGAAGAAGCAGTGATGAAAGAGTTGTCCAGTATTTAAGACAGTATTATGAGTTATAGGAAGAAAATTTGTGAGTACAGGTAATGTAAAGTTGATCAAACAGTCATGATTAACACAAATAATACTATCAATACGTAATTATGAATAGTAATTAACCTTTACACAACTAAAAATGGATTATGAAAACACAAAGCCACACTGTTAGATGCACTCTGGGCCCTGATGCTCACCAGGTCAAACACTGTGAGAGCATCTCTGGGGCCCTGAAGCTCACCAGTCAAACACTGTGAATGCACTCTGGTGCCCTGATGCTCCACCAGGACAAACACTGTGGATGCAGCTCTCTGGGGCCCTGATCTCACCAGGTCCAAACATGTGAGATGCAGCTCTGGGGCCCTGATTGCTCACCGCCAGGTCAAAACACAGTGAGATTCAGCTCTGGTGCCATGATGCTCACAAAGGTCAAACAATGTGAGATGCAGCTCAGCCCTGAATGCTCACCAGGGCAGTTCCAAACACTGTGATACGCAGCTCTTAGCCCAGATCTCACCAGTCAAACATTGTGATATGCAGCACTGGGACCCCTGATGCCACCATTCAAACAACTGTGAGATCCAACCCTGGAGCCCTGATGCTCACACAGGTCAAACAACTGTCATGATCCGAGCTTTGGGGTCCTGATGCTCACCAGGTCAAACACTGTAAGAATCCAGTCTCTGAGCCCTGATTCTTCACCAGGTCAAACCTCTCGTCTGATCCAGCATTGGGGTCCTGATGCTCACCAGGTCAACACTGTGAGAACCAGCTCTGGGCCCTGATGCTCACCAGGTCAAACATTGTCAGTTCCAGCTCTGGGGCCCGATGCTAACCAGGTCAGCTCTGTGAAATCCAGCTCTGGGGCCCTGATGCCACTCAGGTTCAAACACTGTGAGTTCCCAGCTCTGGGGCTCTGATGCTCACCAGTCAAACACTGTGAGATGCACACTTGAGCCTGTGATCTCACCATGTACAAACACAGTCAGATCCAGATTTGGGTCCCTGATGCTCACCAAGGTCAAATACTGTGAGATCTAGCTCTGGGCCTGGATGCTTCACCAGTCAAACCTGTGAGAACCAGCTCTTTTGGCCCTGATGGCACACCAGGTCAAACACTGTGAGGATCCAACACTGGAGCCCCCCAGCCCCTGAAACTTACCAGTCAAACACTTTGAAGATCCAACTCTGAGAGCCCCTGATGCTCACCAGGTCAACACGTGAGATCAGCTCTGAAGGCCTGAAGTCACGCAGGTCAAACACGGTGAGATCAAACTCCGGAGCCCTGATGCCTCACCAGGTCAAACACTGTAGATCATACTCTGGAGCCCCGATCTCACCAGGTCAAACACTGTGAGGCATCCAACCTGGTGCCCTGATAGCTTTACCAGGTCAAACACTGTGAGATCCAAAATCTGGAGCCGATGCTCACCAGGTCAAACACTGTGAGGATCCAGCCTCTGACCCTGATACTACCAAGGTCAAACACTGTGAGATCCTACTCTGGACCCTGATACTTACCAGGTCAAACACTGTGAGATCCAACTCTGGAGCCCTGATGCTCACCAGGTCAAACACTGTGAGATCCAGCTCTGGAGCCCTGATACTTACCAGGTCAAACACTGTGAGATCCAACTCTGGAGCCCTGATACTTACCAGGTCAAACACTGTGAGATCCAACTCTGGAGCCCTGATGCTCACCAGGTCAAACACTGTGAGATCCAGCTCTGGGGCCCCTGATGCTCACCAGGTCAAACACTGTGATATATCCAGATCTGGGGCCCCTGATGCTCACCAGGTCAAACACTGTGAGATCCAGGTCTGGGCCCTGATGCTCACCGCAGGTCAAACACTGTGAGATCCAGATCTGGGGCCCTGATACTTACCAGTCCAACACTATCTTTATTTTTCTATTTCTTGCTTTTTTCCTCATACTTAGTGAGCTAATTTTATTGACACCTTTCATTTTATATTATACACATTCCATTTGCTGTCTTTTTGCAACATATGAGAATGAAATTAAATTATTAAACAGATAATTAAAACAATAACCATATTAGAGTCAATATTTCTTGCTTTATTAATCTATATTTTTATTATCTTCTAGTATGGGATATTTGTGGCAAGTTTTTGTTTCAGACTTTGATATTTCACTTAGGAACAGTTTTTATGTGGTATATTTACCGTAAAGAATATATGTGTTACACACACTTTGTTTTGTACAGCAACTAAATGTCTATATTAGTGTGATGCAGTGTTGATGGAGAGAAAACCAGGTCAAGTTACACCAGTCAACACCAGATATTATCCGTAGATGGATGATTTCAGAGAACCGACACGTTTGATAAATTAACCATGGTGCAACGTGTCGGTTCTGTGAAAATCATTGATATACAATCCTGTCATACACTGCAACTTCTTGGATTTTAATACTTTGAGAATTCATCGTTTACCTAACCCTTAGCACGACCTACTTCCACATTGGGCAAGTGTGACACCACTACGACAGCTGCACCTCTCCTGCCTACGGTTTATAAGCGCTTCCAGCACACTTATGCCGTATTGTAATTTAGATTGATGGACTGCGCACATCGACTCTATGTTGAGGGACTGATTAACGACATCTCCTCCTGTTTTCTTCAGCGATTCTTCCGTAGTATGGACCATGATGAAACCACTGTGTGGGGAAAAACGTTTCTTCAATAAAGATACCCAAGAGTTGCACATGTGTCCTAATTTATCACCAGATATTTCCTTGTTGATTCACTCACAAACTGTTTAAAAACAGTCTAGACTAATTAAACCCAGGAAGACGCAGACTCAAGAATTTCCAAGTTGAAACAATTCCAGATAATTTGAGTGAAATTTAAATCACAAACAATGATTACATTTATGTATGAAGTCACTGTTTAATTACTCTCAAAGTTTGATGTGTGGGCAGAGTGCACCTTAGGGCGGCTTTATCGTGTTCTGAGAAATATACCAGCCTAATTGATTGTCTTCACTTCCCGCCTTTATATCTTCTTCGTTGTGTAAAGTTTTGGTTTCTTTCAGTAAGTTTAGTTAATAGCACACCTATACGTGACATATTCCTAGACATGTTCCAGACATGTTCCAATGATTTTTCCTAAATTTTCAGTTTATATTTGGCTTCATTTATTAAGTTAATATTTTTCCTGAACTTTCATTAAGTGGAGAAAGTGTTAGTAACAAGTTGTTATTGAATTTTATAAAATACAATGTTTAAAGTATAAGACTTGTATACATACATTACTACGTCACTGTCGTCAGCAAATATCATGACTTTTATTACTGTTGACAATATGAAACTTCTGTAAAAATAGTGAACAATAAAATATTTCAGATGGCGTATAATTCAGGAATGTGAAATTGTGTTTCTGCTGTCTAGTAGAAATCTCTTAAGGATATATTATAACTGACAATAAGGTAACAGCAGCAAGCAAAAAAAGAAAAAAGATGAGAAAATGATAGGAGGTGTTGGCGGTCAGTTGTGTCATCGATCAGCACAGTCCAGTCAGGTGTGGTGGCAGGTTTGTGTCATCAATCAGCACAGTCAGTCAGGTGTGGTGGTCAGGTTTGTGTCAATCAATCAGCACATCATCAGTTTCAAGTATACCTGGGGTACACCTACATTTTTTTTGTATATGTAACTTATTGTACTTATATTATTATTACAATGATTATTTATACTTTGTTTACTTATGTCTCCTATAAAACATTGATGCAGCAACAAAAGAGTGTACAAGCCTTGTATCATCGACCCAACAACAAGTGCCATATGCAGCAACATAAAGAGTGTACAGCTGTATCATCGTCCCAAACAACAAGTTGCATTATGCACAACATAAGAGTGGAAAGCTTGTAATCATCGACCCAACAACAAGTGCATTATGCAGCAACATAAAAGTGGACAGCGTGTATCAATCGACCCAACAACAATTGCATTTAGCATCAATCATAAGAGTGGACAACTTTGTATCATCGTCCAACAACAGTGGCATTATGCAGCAACATAAGAGTGGACAACTTGTATCATCGTCCCCAACAACAAGTGCAGTATGCAGCAACATAAGAGTGGACAACTTGTATCATCGGTCCCAACTAACAAGTGTCATTTGCAGCAACATAAGAGTGGACAACTTGTATCATCGTCCCAACAACAAGTACATTATGCAGCAACATAAGAGTGGACAGCTTGTATCATCGACCCAACAACAAGTACATTATGCAGCAACATAAGAGTGGACAAAACCTTGTATCATCGTCCCAACAACATGTGCATTATGCCAGCAACATAAGAGTGGGACCACTTGTATCATCGTCCCCAAACAACAAGTACATTTATGCAGCACATAAGATGGACAACTTTTATCATCGTCCCAACAACAAGTACATTATGCAGCAAACATAAGAGTATAAGCTTTATCATCGTCCAACACAAGTACATTATGCAGCAACATAAGAGATGGACAACTTGTATCATCGACCCAACAACAAATAATTATGGCATCAACATAAGAGTTACAACTTGTATCATCGTCCCCAACAACAAGTCCATTAGCAGTCAACATAAAGTGGACAACTTGTATCATCGACCCACAACAAGTACATTATGCAGCAACATAAGAGTGGACAACTTTATAATCGTCCAACAACGAAGTGCATTATGCAGCAACATAAGAGTGGGACAGCTTATCATCGACCCAACAACAAGTACATATATGTTCAGCAACATAAGAGTGTACAGTTTGTAATCATCGTCCCAACAACAAGTGCATTGAGCATCAACATAAAGTGTACAGCTATTATCACGTCCCACACAACAAGTGCATTATGCAGCAACATAAGAGTGACAGCTTGTAGAACATCGTCCCAACAACAAGTACATTATGCAGCCAACAATAAGAGTTATACAGCTGTATCATCGCCCAACAACAATACATTATGCCAGCAACATAAGAGTGGACAACTTGTATCATCGACCCAACAAGTGCATTATGCAGCAACATAAGAGTGAACAACTTGTATCAATCATCGTCCCAACAACAAGTGCATTATGGCAGCAACAAAAGAGTGTACAGCTTGTATCATCTACCCAACAACAAGTACATTATGCACAACATAAGAAGTTGTACAGCTGTATCATCGTCCCAACAAGTGCATTATGCAGCAACATAAGAGTGGAACAGCTTGTATCATCGACTTCCCAACAACAAGTGCATTATGCAAGCAACTAAGAGTGGACAACTTGTTATCATCGACCCAACAAGAACATTTTATAGCAACAATATCATAGTCTACCAGAGGAGAAAATTTTTTTTACCGAATAAGCAAGGTACTTTATATTGTATATTTATGCATTTGTTATCCTGTCATATGACTAACTTTTTAGTTTATTATCTGTCCAATGTATGTATCTGTTCATCTTATGTGGTCTGTTCATAATGTATCGTTTCATATGTATCTGTTCATATGTATCACTTTATAGAATCTCTTCATGTGTGTTACCTGTCCATGTGTGTGTGTTACCTTCCATGTGTTTGTTCCTGTACAACTGTGTGTTACCTTACAGTGGGTGATACCTGTACATGTGTGGGTGTTTACCTCCATGTGTGTGTTACCGTCAAATAGAGTGTGTTACCTGTACATTGTGAGTTACCCTGTACATGTGTGTGTTACCTGTCCATGTGTGTGGTTACCTATCCAAGTTGTGTTTACCTGTCCATGTGTGTGTTACCTGTCCATGGTGTAGTTAACCTGTACATGGTGTGTTACATGTACATGTGCGTGTTACGTGTACAAGTGTGTGTTACCTGCCCCTGTCTGTCCATGTGTGTGTTAACCTGTACATGTGTGTGTTACCTGTACAATGTGCGTGTTACATGTACATGGTGTGTGTTACCCTGGTCCATGTGTGGTGTTTACCTGTACATGTGTGTGTTACCTATCCATTGTTTACCTGTACATGTGTGTGTTACCTGTACATGTGTTACCTGTTACATGTGTGTTTACACTTACATGTGTTGTGTTACCTGTCCATGTGTGTGTTACCTGTCCATGTGTGTGTTACCTGTACATGTTGTGTTACCTGTCCATGTGTGTGTTACCTGTACATGTGTTACCTGTACATGTATGTGTTACCTGTACATGTGTGTTGCCTGTACATTTATGTGTTACCTGTACATGTGTGTGATATATGTACATGTTGTGTGTTACCCTGTCCATGTGTGAGTTTACCTGTTACATGTTGTGTTACCTGTCCATTGTGTTTACTGTACATGTGTGTGTTCCTGTAATGTGTGTTACCTTACATGTATGGTTACCTTCCATGTGTGGTATACCTATCCATGTGTGTGTTACCTGTCCATGTGTGTGATACCTGTACATTGTGGGTGTTACCTGTACATGTGTGTGTTACCTTCCATTGTGTGTGTTACCTGTACTTGTTTTATACCTGTCCTTGTGTGTGTTTACCTGTACATGTGGTTGTTTACCTGTCCATGTGTGTTTACCTATCCCCATGTGTGTGTTACCTGTCCATGTGTGGTGTTACCTGTACATGTGTGTGTTACCATGTACATGTGTGTGGTTACCACCTGTACATGTGATGTGTTACCCTGTACATTGGTATGTTACCTTACAGTGTGTTTATTACCTGTTCAACATGTGTGTGTTACCTGTAAAATGTGTGTGTGTACCTGTACAATGTGTGTGTTACCTGTCCATGTGTGTGTTACCTGTACATGTGTGTGTTACCTGTCCATGTGTGTGTTACCTGTACATGTGTGTGTTACCTGTACATGTTGTTACGCTGTCCATTTGTGTTACCCTGTACATGTGTGTGTTACCTGTACATGTGTGTGTTACCTGTACATGTGTGTGTTACCTGTACATGTGTGTGTTACCTGTACATGTGTGTGTTGCCTGTACATGTGTGCGTTACCTGTACATGTGTTTACTGTCCATGTGTGTGTTACCTGTCCATGTGTGTGTTACCTGTACATGTGTGTGTTGCCTGTACATGTGTGTGTTACCTGTACATGTGTGTGTTACCTGTACATGTGTGTTACCTGTACATGTGTGTTACCTGTCCATGTGTGTGTTACCTGTCCATGTGTGTGTTACCTGTACAGTGTGTTACTGTACATGTGTGTATACCTGTCCATGTGTTGTTACCTGTACATTGTGTTACCAGTACATGTGTTATCGTAAAAGGTTCTTAAATGGAGATATCGAGGTTTTTTGAAAGGTAACACACTTGTAGGAATGGTAACTATATTTTGTCAGCTGAGTATGAGGATGCAGCCCAGCGCCTGCCTGTCCGCAGAATGGTCTGCCGCCAGTGAGGCCGTGGCAGAGGTATGAGCCACCACATGTGCATCCCGTGACGTCACACAAGCCACAGCTACAAGGGACTCGTATCTAAAGCACAAGGATGATACTAATATGCTATGCTATATAATACAGGGAATACAGGGATCAGCAACTATGCTGACAGTGTGTTACCTGTACATGTTGTTGCCGTGTTGCCTGACCATGTGTGTTTACCTGTAACATGTTGAGATACCTGTCATGTGTGTGTACCTGTCCATGGTGTGTTACCTGTAATGTGGTGGTGTTTTCCTGTCCTGTACATGTGTGGTGTTTACCTGTAACATGTGTGGTGTTACCCTGTCCATGTGTGTGTACCTATCCATGTGAGTGTTCCCTGTCCCATGGTGGTTAACCATTTACATTGTTGGGTGTTTACCTGTAACAGTGTGTGTTACCTTTGGGGGGGGGGGTCCATGTGTGGTGTTACCTGTACATGCTGTTTTACCTGTCCCATTGTGTGTGTTACCTGTACAAGTGTGTTGTTACTGTCCCCCAATTGGTTTACCTATCCAGTGTGTGTTACCTGTCCATGTGTGTGTTACCTTTAACATGTGTGTTTTACCTGTACATGTGTGTGTTACCTGTACATGTGTGTGTTACCTGTACATGTGTATGTTACCTGTACATGTGTGTTACCTGTCCATGTGTGTGTTACCTGAAATGTTTTGTGTTACCTGTACATGTGTGTGTTACCTGTCCATGTGTGTGTTACCTGTACATGTGTGTGTTACCTGTCCATGTGTGTGTTACCTGTACATGTGTTTGTTACCTGTACATGTGTGTTACCTGTCCATGTGTGTGTTACCTGTACATGTGTGTGTTACCTGTACATGTGTGTGTTACCTGTACATGTGTGTGTTACCTGTACATGTGTGTGTTACCTGTACATGTGTGTGTTACCTGTACATGTGTGTGTTACCTGTACATGTGTGTTACCTGTCCATGTGTGTGTTACCTGTCCATGTGTGTGTTACCTGTACATGTGTGTTTGCTGTACATGTGTGTGTTACCTGTACATGTGATGTTTTACCTGTACAATGTGTGTTACCTGTAACAATTGTGTACCTGTCCCATGTGTTTGTATACCCTGTACCCATGTGTGTGTTACCTGTACATGTGTGTTACCTGTACATGTGTGTGATACCTGTCCATGTGTGTGTTACCTGTACATGTGTGTTAACCTGACAAGTGTTATCGTAAAGGGTTCTTAAATGGAGAATATCGTAGGTTGAAGTAGACACACGTGTAGGATGTAACTATAATTGTCAGTCTGAGATGCGGATGCAGCCCAGCTGCTGCCTGCCGTCTGAATGGTCTGTGGCCGGCCGAGTGAGGCCGGGGCAGAGGATGACCTCCACATGGTGCATCCCTTGACTTCACACAAGCCACAGGCCCCCCTACAAGGGTCTCGTATCTAAAGCACATGATTATACTATATGCTATTGCCATATAATACAGGGAATACAGGGATCAGCAACCTATGCTGACAGTGTGTTACCTGTACATGTGTGTTGCCTGTTCCATGTGTGTGTTACCTGTACATGTGTGTGATACCTGTCCATGTGTGTGGTACCTGTCCATTGTGTGTTACCTGTACATGTGTGTGTTACCTTCCATCTACCTTTTACTCTCAGGTATGTTACAACTAAAAAGTGATTCTGATATATCTGTGGCCCCTCTATGAAACAAGTAGCATCCTGAGTCTACTCACAGTCTTTTATCTACCAATACATAATCCAACAAACTACTGTCATTTCGCCCTACATCATATCTTGTATACTTATTTATCCTCTTTTCTTAAAATATGTATTACCTTATAACTAAACCCCTTTCTATACAAAGTTCAATCAAAGGGCTCCATATCATTTACAACCCCGGCAACGCCTCCAAACTTACCTACCACACAATGAATTCCTGATCTATGTCCAGGTAATTCATCCGTCTGTCTACTGGATGTCTTGCCTTCCCACACTTTACCGGAGGTCCCATGACGAAATTGCTGGATTGGAAATTGTCTTTTCTTACTACGGACGAGGGACATTCCTGATGGCGAATTACAGGAGGATATACGGAAAGGTCTGTCTTGAAATTCAACACGCCACCAAGAAAGCTGTGAATGTGCACCAAGATCCCCAGATATCATTATTCAATGGGAAATATTTAGTCCTGCTTACGGCATACTATGTACCTTATTAATATATATTTTTCGTTATGGTAGCAGAAAAAGTGGTGTCTTTACGTTGTATTGAAAGTGACTTTCCGAGTCTTAAACTAATTGTCAATCTCCATAAAAAAATTTTAAATAAATATTACTTCTTTTGTTACACGTCACTTTTGTTACACTCCTTTTGTGA
>NW_026503876.1:0-11078 GCF_026875155.1 Cherax quadricarinatus
CATTAAACTTTTTAAAATAATATCTGTTCACCACATATCAAGATTTTCTAAGTACAACTTCCCTTTTCTCCATGATTGTGGATTCACCGTTGGAAAGATGAGGTAGCCGGTTTTGAGGGGTGGAAAACAATCCTCGCTCGGGAAGCCTCCTCGACCTTTAGGGGTCACCCCGAAGTTTTTGCGTCATGTTTTTGTAAACCCCCCCCTCCCCCGACGCCATAAATGCTGTTCATATCCAAGGTAGAAAATCACATATCATTACGTTTTCCCCTTTACCGAAAACATCCGTGTCAACGGTACCATAAAGTAACTAATTTTGGTGGGTGTCCCGTCGCAACGGAGGTTACTCCTCATTCTTAGCCGTAATATCTTGAAAACCCTTTAAACACTTACAGTGTACAAGTCACCTCTCTAGGTAAAAAATCTCTTCGACAGTACAATGAACTTGACAACAACGCACTGCTACTTTATATATTTCGTTATCCATCAAGGATTTCATTGCCGGTTATTTAATAGGGGAAAATCTTTTTTCAATCAAAATTATTAAAGTTATGCCAGGGAAAAAATTTCATAACATATAATATGCGGGGGTGACATCAATCCCTTTAAATTTTTGCCTTAGAACAAGATTCGAGATATCTTAAAAAAATTTAAGTAAAGATATTATCGACCCGCAAAATGTTTTGCATCCCCTGATAAAAAATACAATAATTATTGTCGATGATTATTTTTTAAAGTGGTAACACTGAAATTATTCTCGAATGTTTTATTAAAGGTAGACATCTAATAAAGCATTTTCTGATTACTCAAAATATTTTTCCGGGAGGACGATTAGTCGTACCATGGCTTTAAACCCCACGTTTTTTCTTTATTAAAATGGGGGATTTTGGGACAAGTAGAGTTTGGGGGGCGACAATTTTTTGGGTAAAAAAATAAAAAATTTGTAATATATATAAATCTCCCATAAATCGTCCCTTGGTTAATTTTTCAAGCCCTTGCATTAATACACCGAAGAAAATTAAATACACCAGAAAAAAATACAGTTGCAAACCAATGTTTACGACAGGATTCCTACAAATTTTATACTAAGGGAGCGAACAAAATTATTTAAAAAGGTTTATAGAGATCCTGGTTCTGTGGGATATTCTCTGGGTAAAAAAATTTATATACAGCTGTAAAAAAAAATTGATCCGTCCAAAACCCTTGAAAGATTAACTTTACAGTTCTTAAACTAAGAATTTTCCCTCGTGGGAAAATAATTGCGGGCCAAAACCCAGAGTGATATTAACTGTATTTGGGTGATATGTCAAAATTATCCAGATTAATGTGGTATAAATACTTTCTCGTGTGTATCGATGTTTTTTAAGATATTTACAAGCAGTACCATGAAAAAAGAAAGAGGGACCGAGCACTTTACTGCATTACAAAACATATTGGAGAATGAAAAGGCGAAAAATATACGAGTTATTTAAGAAAAGGCGGGGGTTTTAAATAAACAGGTACAGAATTATCTCCAGAGTAAGCATAATATCATGTTTTTTCGAATGAAAAAAAAAGTTCCCATTGCGAGAGAGGCTTGAAAACATTGCGGGAAAAGGGGCTTGCAAAGTTAAAACGTAAATTATACAAGTATAAAAAAAAGTGCCAAACATTTAAATTTTATTAAAAAATTTGTTAAATGAATTGGAGTGCTTTAAAATTAAACTCCGCATCAGGGATTGTGGTAAAACCCCATTGCAAGTCCCCGGTATTACGACATTAATGTTTAAGGGAAAACAGTTTCGATAAATTATAAAAAAAGGAGAAATTTCCAAAAGGGAAACGAATCATAAAAAATTGGCTGTTTGGGGACACAAAAAAGGGGATTTAGGGAGACATCCCCGTTTAACCGAGGGTTTCACACAAAAAAAATACAGAGGAAATTTTAAAAAATATAGAATTAATAATTCTCAACCTTTAAAAGCATTTTTGGAAATTTGAAAGGTTTTAAAAGATTTAAAAAAACATTTTACGCGAAGAATTGACCCCGTATCCACCCCGAATATATTATCCCCAGAGTATTGAAACGAAAAAAAAATTTGGTGGAATTACGCATTTTTGGTATCTTATAAAGGTTAGATTCCATTTTTTTCGTGGGGCAAAGAAGGAGATTTGTTTAAGGTACAAAAAAAAAATCATTTTTAAAAAATTTAAAATTTAAATTTCATTTCTTTAAAAGTCCCCCCCGCAATCAACGGGAAGAGTTTTTCAACAGTTTAAGAAAACACACACAAGTTGTATAGTGAAGATTTTCAAGAATTGATAAAAAAATTCCATTAGACCCTAAAATATTTTTTAAAAAATACAAGAACGAGATTTTGAACATTAGCTTTTAAGAAGGTTTTCAGGTTAAAAAGAAATATTTGCTGGTATCAGAGGTGGAAATCTTCTTAGTATTATTTCCCAAACAGTAGATTTATTTCGAGATTGTTTAATAAATATGAAAGAATTTTATCTTGTCCCCAACTTCAGTTATGAATCGCATCCCCTTTCGAGATAGTAAAATCGGGGGGTGATGAAATTTAGGGGGAGGTGGTGCTTGAACGTGGGGTTAAAGCAAGATTAAGCTCAGGTTTTTCCCTCAGGGGGTCAACCCACCTGCTCTCACCCGGTGAAAACCCCAGAAAACCCCAGATTTTTCAAGATTCCCTGCCCATAAGAGTGAGTGCGAGAAAATATAGAAAATGTGAAATCAATGTTGGTATTATTGCAAAGAAATCCTTTTGGGTTGGGTGAGAATGGTACCTTTTACCCCCCATTTCTGGACGTAAATTTTATGGAAAAATTAAAAGTTTTATCAAAAACAATGGAAATCAGCGAGAAGAATCGATTTGATTATTATCGAAATAAGCATTTATTAAATATAACATGATACTTTTGATTTTGTGAGGAATACAAAAGCGAGAAAACAATTTTACATAAAGGGGGGTGGTGTATGGAGAGAGGAATAATCGGGATAAATATTTGGTGAGTAATAAACTCTGTGATGATATGTTTTTATCAGTGTGTGTTATAAGTGTGTGGAGAGATGGCTGAACGTCTCTTCTATACGTCTGTAGTGGATTCCAGTCTTGATTTATTTCCGCCAATACACCTTCAGCTTTCTTTAATAAATTAATATGACCCCATTTTATTAGATAATTAAATTGATTATGAGGTGGCTCTGAAAAATTATAATTTACCCAAGACGCTTTATATACCGCACAAAAGATCGGAAGATAGGTATCTACATATGTGAAATTACATTCAAATAAATATAATCCATAAAATTGATATTAGCAAAATTATTGTTTGGAGTGATATGACAGGATTTTTAGAGGCTATAAATGAGGATATTAATTGTAAATTGCTAATAGCAACAGTTAAAAAGATATACGGGTATTATCATCCACAAAACCCCTCAATTGTGTTCACATATCATCCAGGAATAAACAGAGTGGTTATTAACTTGAAAACAAAAATTATACTACCTTCTGATATTACCAGCGGTTATGTGGGGGTTGGGAATCTTTGATAAAGAAGGAAGCGATATGTTAGGGTTCTCAGGTATGAAATTTTGTATGTCTTTACCAATAAAAAAGAGATTATTTTTAACGAGTTGGTGTAAAGGCGGTTAAACCCGCCCGATCTGATTCAGGGTATTTATATATGTAATATTTGTTGAATTGATTGATCCCATTAATTTTGGGGATCGTTGGTTTCTTTTTGGGAGTAGTTGATATTAATACATTAAGATCTAATTATGATCCCACAAGGTACAACCACTTAATAAAAAGATATTGATCCACTAGTGAGTATTATGCTCGACTGATCAGAAGAGGAAGGTTTATTTCAATTATAATGACAAGTGTTCTTACGTATGTGTACTACATTTAGTGAAGACCTATAAAACGAGAGTGGAAATGATCAAGTTGAGTTTAATATTGAACGATACGTCAAGATGAGAACCAGTTTCTCCCCTCCTTCTGTGGAATATTCCTGAAACTCTTTGATACCTTTCGAGGGTTGAAAGGGGCCAGGTTTAGCTGATATCAGATTATATAAAGCTAGAGTGGAGGGGGAGGATTATTATCATTTCCTCGGTGGGATGGCCAGAAAGCAATACCATTCTTATTGATTACCTTTGCTCCGGGGTATTATATCGGACAAAATATGTTGAACGATGTTTATACATGGTATTGCATTGAAAAATTCTGCATGAGAAATAGAGGTGTAGAAACATTGAAGGTGTCGGACAAAAGTTATATCCGGAGGAAGTAGAAAGTTGGGTTTGAAACCGATTGGAAATTTAAATAATAAAGAAAGTGGAATATTTAATTAATTTTTGTTATTGTTAACTATCATATTGTTAGTACATCGGTTGGTGCTCTGTACGTTTACACCAGGGGGCTCAAAGCCTCCCTGTTCCCAGTTATTTTCATTCCTAACTGATGGATTCCCAAAATTACCAGGACACACCATTATTGAATCCTCGATAGCAGCTAGACGCACCTGGAAGTAATAACCAGGAAATCCGGGATCTGATAAATTTCTCGGAATTTAGAAATAACAAAGTTCAGAAGGTAATTTTTTAGATTTAACGAGTTAGTCGTGGGACGGAAATGAACCATAAATATTGCAGAGGGAGGAGGGAGTGCATTGGGAGAAGGAGATATGGCGATATTTGTGAATTCTATAAGTCAGACAATATTCAAATCTGTGTGTTTGTATCTCAATGAACAACTTATAGAATCGAATCCATTTTATTCATATGCGGGTTATATTTAAACTGCTTAAGCATTTATCCCCATCAAAATTAGATACATTGGGAAGAATAACATTCTTTCGTAATAATGAGACAACAAGTAGTACTATTACAGCGGCTGATTTCGATGTTATTAAGAAAGACGAAGGTAAATTATCGAATGTAAATACTTGTTTCCTTTTGAAGCTGGATGTGAGTAGTCTTTTCACGAATTTTCCCTGGATAGTGTTCGAATATCGATTTAGAATTGAATTACATTCACCCACATGGGCAATTATGACACCATTAGCCGGAAAAACATATAAATGTAATATTAATTCCATTAAATTATGGATCGATAATGTTATTCCGTATACGAATGCATTAATTGCCATTGAATTCAAGCATGAGGGAAAAACCCGCATCGGGGTGTGAATATCTAATCAAGAAGACATTATTTAATCATATATTCTGGTTCTAATCAAACACAAATTGCTGGCAGATAAATCCTTGTGGTCAAAGTATACCCGATAAGATATTTGATTATATTAGTTGTTATGAAGACATATGTTGGAGGAATTAATTTTAATCCATTATCATTTTCAACATGAAGATTTGAATAATTTCGGGGTGGTTACAATTAATTCAGAATGATTCTTAATATTGACGTAAGTTTCCTACACCATGCGAGTAGGTTATATTACGCTACGTTGAAATCTCTGGGTTTGTAGGACTGTCATCTGATAACATATAAGATTTTTCTCCCAGGGATAAAACTATATTAGGTGTTGACCTGAGAAGTGAAACACGTCAAAGAATGCGATTCTGTCCAGAAGAATGGTAAATGGAGAATAGTTTTATGACATATGGGTAAACCGAAAGATGAGTATAGAATTTGTCTGATGTTTGGTGAAACTAATTGCGATTTTAAATATAATGAAAATAGAACAGTGATGGGGGGGCCCGGCTTACACAGTATAGACCATTGAATTGTGAAGGATAAAATATTGCCTTGAAACATCATACGGGAAAGATATGCCTCGATTTGTGATGTTTTGCCGCAAATAATATAAATGAAGTTATATGAGGATAAAAGTTAAAGCCGGTTAATTTTCATCATTAATATATGAACGATCACGATGAAAATATGGCTCATTGGGATTACTATATATGTGAACAAACACATATTATTCTTTTTAGATAGTTTCGGGGGATTTAAAAATTATACAAAATATATATGAGAAAATTTTATATACAAGAGAAATTTTCATGTATGGTATTAATCAGAGGATCAACATGAAAAATCAATGTTGTGCGGCTTTTTATGCTAAATATTTTGTGTATAAGTTTAACAAATATAGCCGTAAAGAAAATTATACCATATTTGTTTAAAGATTTTGGTAGAAATACATTAAAGAATGACCAATTTATAATGAAATATGACATATGGCATTTCAATATACCCTCATGTTCAAGTGTATTTGTAATAATTCAACGTGCAATGCAATATGAAAATCTGTGTAAAATTTGGAATTATAATTACGGTGAGGGTAGAGGCGTTTAGAGGGGGCGCGCGCGAAAGGTTGGCGAAGGTTTGAGGCTGGGGAAAAGGTCTAACGCTGCTGTAAAATGCCCGTGCTGGGTACTCTTGCATCTACTGTCATTCAAGTAGGGTTCAAGGATGAATACCAATTCCGTACTCGTTGGAGGTATCTGCGAGGAGGTGAGAAGGACTGCATCCCTGTGTATGTCGGAATAATCCACTGCGGTAAATGGTAGTGATTTTGTTCATTATCTGAGTGAATCTTGCGTCTAATATTGAAAAATATTTTTACACATAAATGATTTTAGATGTGTAATGTATTAACCAATAATCAAAACTTTTTAATGCAATTAAAGAATGCCTTATTCTTCTTCTAATCGAGAATTTTTTTTTTCTTTGCCTGATGCGAATATAATGGGTTGTTGGAACTTATTCGCGCAAATCAAATCCGACAGGAGCAAATGATTTGCGAGTTGATGGATGTTAGGAGCGAGATCCACCCAGCCTCCTAATCCATCCATACTGGGATGCTGTGTTGCAGCCCCTCCTACCAAACGAGACTTCACCCCGACCTCCAGTGAGGATGGTGAGACTGTGCCTCCTTTCAGGTGGTTGATGTTAACGCTTTTATCCAGGATATTTTACCTCCTACCCACGCCGAGATCGCACCCCTTATCCCAGTCTCATGAGTGGAGAATGTGTTAGTAGTTGTATTGCGATAAATGGTATGGAGCGTGATGGAATATTTTATGACAAATTCCAACCTTGTTCATCGTATGGATGAGGATTCCCCATTAAATTATCCGCCAGCTTCCCATAAATATCCACCAGCTTCCCGGATGAGGATTCCCCCATTTTATTATCCACCAGCTTCCCCCCCCCAGAAGTTTATGTATAACAGATGAGAAGAAGACGACGACTGAACAAAATGCACAGAAATTCTACAAGAGAAGAAAAATTTACTTATCGTTGATTTTAGTCAATGATTTGTAGCTTTTTTCAATGAATGTATTTGTTTGTAATTCAGAAATGTAATGGCTGTATAATAAATAATGAAAAAAATATTGTGTATTAGTGTTATCCTGAAATGTGTCTTTCTGATGATGAAAATGTTTTCCCTATGATGTAGGTACTATATACCCTTATTAACTTTAATGAAGTAAAAGGATCGACAAGATTCAACCTGTGTGCGCGTGACGTCACTACTATGTCCCCTTATTAACCAAAAGGGTCGACAAGATTCAACCTGTGTGCGCGTGACGTCACTGACATAGGGGGCGACCTGATTCAACCTGTGTGCGCGGTCATCGCGTGACGTCACTACTATGTCCCCTTATTAACTTTAATGAACTAAAAAAGGGTCGACAAGATTCAACCTGTGTGCGCGTGGTCCTTTTTAGTTCATTTAACTTAATAAGAGGAATACTGACCGCCGAGTAAACACCCTTCATTTGACTTGTTTAGACCTGTAGTAAGCATGCTTACCCCCAGAGGGGGGATTCCAAAACCTTGATCCGAGGAATTGGAGAATTTCGAAACCCCCATAGGGGGGGAATCAAAACTTGTATTATCGAGAAATTTTTGGGGTTGGGGGGTGAAAGTGGGGCGGGGGAATTTCGAAACCCCATAGGGGGGATCCAAAAAAAACTTGATCCGAGGAGATGGAGAATTTCGAAAAACCCCCATAGGGGGGATCCAAAAAATTGTATTTATCGAGAATTTTTGGGATGGAGGTGGAAAGTGTGAGGGGGGGGAAATCCTCAAAAATTTGGATCCGAGGAGATGGAGAGCACAAGGAAATGAAATTCAAAAAAATTCGAAACCCCATAGGGGGGAATCAAAAAACTTGATCCAAGGAGATCATAAGAAAAAAAATCCGAGGCGCGGGGGCGATCCGGACGACGCTGCAGAAGGCGCAGCAGAAGGGCGCTGGGCGGGGGTCGCGAAGGGCGGGGCGGGGCCGCGCTGGCGGGCTCGCGGGGCGGGCCGCGCGCGGCGCGACGGCGGGGGTCGCGAAGGGGTGGTCGCGACAGGGGGGTCGCGAAGGGGGTCGTGGGGGGGTCATTGGTTGGGGGGTCAAGGCGTGAGGTAGTCTCGAGGGCGATGTCAAGGTCAAAGGAGTAACACTTAAAGTGTGAAAGGTGACCCTCCAGCCGTTTGGTCCTGAGGAAAACCCTGCTCGTGGAAGGCCTAAACCGGATACTCGCTCAGTGGGAGGCCCCTAAACCGGTACCTGCTAGGGGAAAGGGCCTTTTTCCGGAATACCTCGCTCATTTGGGAAAAATCCACTTTATAAAATATATATATATATATATATATAAAATAAAATATATATATTATATATATATATTTTAATATATATAACAAAATGATTAGGTGATGAAAAGATTGGATATCAGATTGGGGAGAGGGTTTGGAGGAGGTGAATGTATTCGATATTTGGGGTGGAGTGTCAGCGGATGGGTCTATGAAAGATGAGGTGAATCATAGAATTGATGAGGGAAAAGGGTGAGTGGTGCACTTAGGATTTCTGTGGAGACAAGAACTTTGTCCTTGGGGGGAAAAGAGGGGAATGTATGAGAGTATAGTTTTACCAACGCCCTTATATGGGTGTGAAGCATGGGTGATGATTGTTGCAGCGAGGGAAAGTGGAGGCAGTGGAGAATGTCATGTCTGAGGGCAATGTGTGGGGTGAATATAATGC
Organism: Cherax quadricarinatus; assembly: GCF_026875155.1. Lineage (NCBI taxonomy): Eukaryota > Metazoa > Arthropoda > Malacostraca > Decapoda > Parastacidae > Cherax > Cherax quadricarinatus. The sequence continues at coordinate 9,010 of NW_026503876.1, forward strand.
AGAGAATTCGTAGTTTGGAAGTTAGGAGGAGGTGCGGGATTACCAAAACTGTTGCCCAGGAGTGAGGAAGGGTTGGTGAGGTGGTTCGGACATGGTAGAAGAATGGAGCGAAACAGAATGACTTTCAAGAGTGTATCAGTCTGTAGTGGAAGGGAAAGGCGGGGTAGGGGTGGCCTAGGAAAGGTTGAAGGGAGGGGGTAAAGGAGGTTTTGTGTGCGAGGGCTTGGGCTTCCAGCAGGCATGCGTGAGCGTGTTGACAGGAGTGAATGGAGACAAATGGTTTTTAATACTTGACGTGCTGTTGGAGTGTGAGCAAAGTAACATTTTTGAAGGGGTTCAGGGAAACCGGCAGGCCGGACTTGAGTCCTGGTGATGGGAAGTTACAGTGCCTGCACTCTGAAGGAGGGGTGTTAATGTTGCAGTTTAATAAACTGTAGTTAAAGCACCCTTCGGCAAGACAGGATGGAGTGAATGATGGTGAAATTTTTTCTTTTTCTGGCCACCCTCCCTTCGTTGGAATTGGCCATTTGTGATGATGATAATATATATTTATATATATATATATATATATATATATATATATATATATATTTAATATTATATATATATAATATATATACATATATATATATATATATATTATATATATATATAAAATATATATATATATATATATTATATATAATATTTTTCATAGAATTGATGAGGGGAAAAGGTGTGAGTGGTGCACTTTAGGAGTCTGTGGAGACAAAGAACTTTGTCTTTGGAGGCAAAGAGGGGAATGTATGAGAGTATAGTTTTACCAACGCTTTATATGGGTGTGAAGCATGGGTGATAAATTTGCAGCGAGGGAGAAGGCTGGAGGCAGTGGAGATGTCATGTCTGAGGCAATGTGTGGTGTGAATATAATGCAGAGAATTCGTAGTTTGGAAGTTAGGAGGAGGTGCGGGATTACCAAAACTGTTGTCCAGAGGGCTGAGGAAGGTTGTTGAGGTGGTTGGGACATGTGTAGAGAAGGGAGCGAAACAGAATAACTTCAAGAGTGTTCAGTCTGTAGTGGAAGGAAGGCGGGGTAGGGGTCGGCCTAGGAAAGGTTGGAGGGAGGGGGTGTAAAGGAGGTTTTTTGTGCGAGGGGCTTGGACTTCCAGCAGGCAGCATTGAGCGTGTTTGTTTGGAGTGAATGGAGACAAATGGTTTTTTAAAACTTGACGTGCTGTTGGGTGTGTGAGCAAAGTAAAAAATTTTTGAAGGGGTTCAGGGAAAACCGGCAGGCGGACTTGAGTCCTGGTGATGGGAAGTACAGTGCCTGCACTCTGAAGGAGGGGTGTTATGTTTTCAGTTTAAAAACTGTAGTGCAAAGCCCTTCTGGCAGGGCAGTGATGGAGTGAATGATGATGAAAGTTTTCTTTTTCGGCCACCCTGCCTTGGTGGGAATCGGCAGTGTGATAATAAAAAAAAATAACATATAAAATATATTATATATAAATATATATAATATTATATATATATATATATTATATATATATTATATATATATATATATACACGTTATATATATATATATATATATATATTATATATATATATATATATATATATATATTATATAATATATATATATATATATATATATATATATATATATATATATATATATACAATTGCGCGCCGAATACATAAAACTTCGATTTTGGCTTAAATAGCAACGCATTTCTTGCCGAATAGGGCAAGCGATAAATTTTTGCATGCAGTAATTTCGCAAAAATCATTCTGAATCTAGTGAAAAAAAATATATTTCATTGTGTTTATATTAAATTATTGTAAACTTTTTTCAGATATATTTGTTGGATTAGGCTAAATTAAATTGTCCTTGTTATTTCGACGAGTTAGGTAAGTTTCCTATGGTACTTTTGTTACAAATTATTAATTTTTATTTAAAATTTAAAAGAAAAAAAAATTATAACACGGCCCATTCCCACCAAGGCGGGTGGCCCGAAAAAGAAAAACTTTCACATCTTTCACTCCACACTGTCTTGCCCGGAGGGTGCTTTACCTACAGTTTTTTCCTT
>NW_026503879.1:0-11534 GCF_026875155.1 Cherax quadricarinatus
TAATAAATTTTTTAATGTAAAATTATGCTATTGACTATTGTTTGGACACCACCCTTTAAAAAGCATTGTCACGAAATTTTTAAACTGGCCAGAAAAATTATTTCCTTTTTTCGTATAAATATCCGTTTTTTGGGAATCGCGAAAAAAAAAAAAAAAAAAAAAAAAAAAAAAAAAAAAAAAACAATTGCAACTTGTATAATTATACCATTCAGAGTGGTACTTATATACCTATTATACATGTGACTCGATGGGTTAGTATTATACCCCCTTAAAAAAATATCTTATCAAATTAATACACTTTTTAAATTGAATAAGGGGTTTGGGCCCTAATTTTTATCTTACCCCTCTCCCCCTCCCCCCCTTTTTTTATATTTCCCTCCTTACCCCTCCTTCTTCCCTTACCCTCTTTTAAAAGCTCGGGGATTCAGAAAAGAAGAAATGAGGAAGGGGAGCACCTGGTCTCACACAGGTGGACTCCTGGATCCCCGACCTGGGGATGCGAGGGTTGGGGTTTTTGTGGGGAGGAAAAAAGGGGGAGGGGAGCACTGGTCTCAACAGGTGGCTCCCCGGGTCCCCCGGACCTGGGGGATGCGAGGGTTGAGGGTGTGTGGGGGGGAAGTGGGGAAGGGGGAGCACCTGGTCTCACCAGGTGGATCCTGGATCCACGACCCCGGGGGGTCGAGGGTTGAGGGGGTGTGGTGGGGAATGGGGGGGGAGCACCGGGGTCACACAGGTGGCTCCCGGGTCACCGATGGGGGGGCGAAAGTTGAGGGGGTGCGGGGGGGAAGTGGGGAAGGGGGGCAACCCGGGGTACACAGGGGACTACTGGATCCCGGACCTGGGGATGTGGGGGTTGGGGCGTGTGTGGGGGAAAGTTGGGGGGGGGGGGGAGCACCCCGGTGTCACACGGTGGGGCTCCCTGGATCCACGGGCCTGGGGATGCAGAGTTGAGTATGTGTGTGGGGGGGGAACGTGGGGAAGGGGGAGCACTGGTGGTCACACAGGTGCCACTCCTGGATCCACGGACCTGGGGATGCGAAGGTTGAGGGGGTTTGGGGGGGAAGTGGGGAAGATGGAGCACCTGGCGTCACACAGGTGGACTCCTGGATCCACGGACCTGGGGATGCGAGGATTGAGGGGGTGTGGGGAGGGAAGTGGGGAAGGGGGAGCACCTGGCGTCACACAGGTGGACTTCTGGATCCACGGACCTGGGGATGCGAGGGTTGAGGGGGTGTGGGGCGGAAGGGGGAGCACCTGGCGTCACACAGGTGGTCTCCTGGATCCACGGACCCGAGGATGCGAGGGTTGAGGAGGTGTGGGTGGGAAATGGGGAATGGGGAGCACCTGGCGTCACACAGGTGGACTCCTGGATCCACGGACCTGAGGATGCGAGGGTTGAGGGGGTGTGGGGGGAAGTGGGGAAGGGGGAGCACCTGGCGTCACACAGGTGGATTCCTGGTACCAGGGACCTGGGGTATGGCGAGGTTTGAGAGTGTGGTTGGGGGGAGGGGAAGTGGGAAGGAGGCGAGAACTGGCGTCACACAGGTGGACTCCTGGATCCACGGACCTGGGGATGCGAGGGTTGAGGGTGTGTGTGGGGGGGAAGTGGGGAAGGGGGAGCACCTGGGGTCACACAGGTGGACTCCTGGATCCACGGACCAGGGGATGCGAGGGTTGAGGGTGTGTGTGGGGGGGGAAGTGGGAGCACCTGGCGTCACACAGGTGGACTCCTGGAACCACGGACCTGGGGATACGAGGGTTGAGAGTGTGTGTGGAAGGGGAGGGGAAGTGGGGAAGGGGGAGCACCTGGCGTCACACAGGTGGACTCCTGGAACCACGGACCTGGTGATTACTGAGGTTGAGAGTCGTGTGTGGAAGGGGGAGGGGGAAGTGGGGAAAGGGTGGAGCACCTGGCGTCACACAGGAGGACCTGGATCCACGGACCTGGGGATGCGAGGGTTGAGGGGGTGTGGGGGTGAAGCGAGGAAGGGGGAGCACCTGGTGTCACACAGGTGGACTTCTGGATCCACGGACCTGGGGATGCCGAGGCTGAGGAACAGTGTGGGGGGAAGTGGGGAAATGGGAGCACCTGGTGTCACACAGGTGGCTCCTGGATCCACGGACCTGGGGGATGCGAGGGTTGAGGGGGTGGTGGAGGGGGCGTGGGAAGGGGGCCCTGGTGTCGCACAGGTGGACTCTTGGAACCACGGACCTGGGGAGGATGCGAGGGGTTGAGAGTGTGTGTGGGGGGAAGGGGAAGTGGGGAAGGGGGAGCACCTGGCGTCACACAGGAGGTCTCCTGGATCAAGACTGGGGATGCGGGGTTGAGGGAGTTGTGGGGGAGGGAAGCGAGGAAGGGGAGGCACTGGGTGTCACCACAGGTGGACTCCTGGATCCACGGACCTAGGGATGCGAGGGTTGAGGGGGTGTGGAGGGGGGAAGGGGGAAGGGGGAGCACCTGGTGTCACACAGGTGGACTTCCTGAGATCACGGAACCTGGGGATGCGAGGGTTGAGGGGGTGCGAGGGGGGGAAGTGGGGAAGGGGGAGCAACCTTGGTGTCCACACAAGTAGACTCCTGGATCCACAGACTGGGGATGCGGGGGTGTGAGGGTGTGCGGGGGGGGAGTGAGCAAGGGGGAGCACCTGGTGTCACACAAGTGGGACCCTGCGGATCCCGACCTGGGGATGCGAGGGTTGAGGGGGCGGGGTGCGGGGGGGGAAGTGAAGTGAAGGGGGAAGGGAGCAATGGTGTCACACAAGTGGAATCCTGGATCCACGGGACCTGGGGAGGATACGAGGGTTGAGGGGTTGTGCGTGGGGGAAGTGGGGGGGGAGCACCTGGTGTCACACAAGTGGACTCTGGATCCACAGAACCTGGGGATGCGAGGGTGAGGGGGTGCGGGGGGGAAGTGAGGAAGGGGGAGCACCTGTTGTCACAAAGTGGACTCTGGATCCACGGACACTGGGGTACGAGAGAGTTGAGGGGAGTGCGTGGGGGAGTGGGGAAGGAGGGAGCACCTGGTGTCACACAAGTGGGACTCCTGGATCCACGGACCTGGGGATGCGAGGGTTGAGGGGGAGCGGGGGGGGAGTGAGGAAGGGGGAGCACCTGGTGTCACACAAGTGGACTCCTGGATCCACGGACCTGGGGATGCGAGGGTTGAGGGGGTGTGTGGGGGAAGTGGGGAAGGGGGAGCACCTGGTGTCACACAGGTGGACTCCTGGATCCACGGACCTGGGGATGCGAGGGTTGAGGGGGTGTGGAGGGGGGAAGTGGGGAAGCGGGAGGCACATGTGTCACACAGGTGGACTCCTGGATCCACGGACCTGGGGATGCGAGGGTTGAGGGGGTGTGGAGTGGGGAAGTGGGGAAGGGGTAGCACCTGGTGTCACACAAGTGGACTCCTGGATCCACGGACCTGGGGATGCGAGGGTTGAGAGTGTGTGGGGAGGAGTGGGAAGTGAGGAAGGGAGAGCACCTAGCGTCACGCAGGTGGACTCCTGGATCCACGGACCTGGGGATGCGAAGGTTGAGAGTGTGAGGGGGAAAGTGGGGAAGCGGCAGCACCTGGCGTCACACAGGCGGACTCCTCGATCCACGGACCTGGGGATGCGAAAGTTGAGTGTGTTTGTGGGGGGGGAGTTGAGAAGGGAGATCACCTGGCGTCACACAGGTAGACTCCTGGATCCACGGACCTGGGGATGCGAGGGTTGAGAGTGTGTGTGGGGGGAAAGTGGGGAAGGGGTAGCACCTGGCGTCACACAGGTGGACTCCTTGACCACGGACCTGGGGATGCGAGGGTGAGGGGGGGGGGGGGGGGGGGAGTGGGGAAGGGGGGGGAGCACCTGGTGTCACACAGGTGGACACCTGGATCCAAGGACCTGGGGATGAGAGGGTTGAGGGGGGTGGGGGGAAGTGGTGGAAGGGGGAGCACCTGGTGTCACACAGGTGGGACTCTGGGAAAAATTTTTTTTTCCCCCCACGGACCTGGGTGCGAGGGTTGAGGGTGTGGGGGGAAAGTGGGGAAGGGAAAGCATCTTGTGTCACGGAGGTGGACTCCTGGATCCAAAGACCTGAGGGATGCGTGGGTTGTTGGAGGGGTGTGAGGTGGTGTGAGTGGGGGAAAAGGGGGAGCACCTGGTGTCAACAGGTGGACTCCTGGATCAAGGACCTGGGGATGCGAGGGTTGAGGGGGTGTGATGTGGGGGAGGGAGGGGGAAGGGGGAGCACTTGGTGTCACTAGGTTGATCCTGGATCCACCGTCTGGGGATGGCGAGGGGTGAGGGGTGCGAGGGGGGAAAGTGGGGAAGGGGGAGCACCTTGTGTCCACACAAGTGGACTCCTGGATACACAGACCCTGGGGCATGCGAGGGATTGAGAAGGGTGCGGTGGGGAAGTGAGGAAGGGGAGCAACTGGTTTGTCACACAGGTGGCACTCCTGGATCCACGGACCTGGGGATGCGAGGGTTGAGAGTGTGTGTGGGGGGAAAGGAAAGTAGGGAAAAGGGGGGCACCTGGCGTCACACAGGTTGGACTATTGGATCCCAACGGACCTGGGGAATAAGGGTTGAGGGGGTGGGGAGGGGGAAGTGGGGATGGGGGGAGCACCTGTTGTCCACAGGTGGACTCCTGGATCAAGGACCTGGGGGATGCGAGGGTTGAGGGGGGTTGGGGGGGAGGAAGTGGGGAAGGGGGAGCACCTGGTGTCACACAGGTGGGACTCCTGGAACCACGGACTGGGGATGCGAGGGGTTGGGGTGTTGTGGGGGGGAAGGGGGAAGTGGGAGGCGGGATGCACTCTGGTGTCACAGAGGTGACTCCTGGATCCATGGACATGGGGATGCGAGGTTGATGGTGGGGGGGAAGTGGGGAAGGGGGTGACCTGGTGTTACACAGGTGGACCTCATCTGGATCCAAGGACCTGGGGATGCGAGGTTTGAGGGGGTGTGGGGAGGGGGAAATGGGTGGGAGGGGAAAGGGTGAGCCTTGGTGTCCACAAATGGGTGGACTCCTGGATCCACCGACCTGGGGATATGCGTGGGTTGAGTGGGGGTGGAGGGGTGGGAAGGGAAGGGGGGAACACCTTGTGTCACACAAGTGGACTCCTGGGATCTACGGACCTGGGGAGGATGCGAGGGTTGAGAGGGCGTGCGGAGGGGGGCAGAGTGAGGAAAGGGGGATCAACTAGTACGTCACACAGGTGGACTCCTGGATCCACGGACCTGGGGAGGATGCGAGGGATTTACGGGGTGTGGAGGGGAAGTGTTGAAGGGGAAGACCTGGTGTCACACAGGTGGACTACAGGATCACGGGACCTGGGGATGCGAGGGTTTGAGGGGGGTCGGGGAGGGAAGTGGGGAAGGGGGGAGCAACCTGGTGTCACACACAGGTGGACTCCTGGATCCAAGGACATGGGGATGCAGGTTGGGTGTTGGGGGGAATGGGGAAGGGGAGAGCACCGGTGTCACACAGGTGGACTCTGGATCCATGGACCTGGGGATGCGAGGGTGACGGGTGTGGGGGGGGATGTGGGGAGGGAGAGCTCCTGGAGTCACACAGGTGTCTCCTGATCCACCTACCTGGGGATATGAGGTTTGAGGGGGTGCGGGGGGGGCAAGTGAGGTAAGGGGGAGGACTGGCGTCACACAGGTGGACTCCTGGAACCACGGACTGGGATGCGAGGGTTGAGAGAGTGTGTTGGGCTGAGGGGAGCACCCTGGCGGTCACACAAGGTGACTCCTGGAACCACTGACCTGGGATCGAGGGTTGAGAGAGTGTGTTGGGGCTGAAGGGGGAGCACGTGGCGTCACACAGGTGGACCCCTGGAACAACGGACCTTGGGATATGAGGTTTAGATGGGGGCAGGGGAAGGAAAAGGGGAGGACCTGGCGTCCACCAGTTGACTCTGGAACCACTGGCCTGGGATGGCGAGGGTTGAGAGAGTGGTGTTGGGGCTGAAGGGGAGCACCTGGCGTCACACAGGTAGGGACTCCTGGCACCGACCTGGGGTATGCGAGGGTTGAGAGAGTGTGGTTGGGCTGAAGGGGTAGCACCTGCGTCACACAGGTGACTCCTGGAACAACGGACCTGGATGCGAGGGTTGAGTGAGTGTGGGGGGGAAGTGGGGAAGGGGGGAGCAACTGGCTTCACTCAGGTGGACTCCTGGAAACAACGGACCCTGGGGATGGCAGGGTTGAGGAGAGTGTGTGGGGGGGAAATGGGGGAAGGGGGAGCACCTGGCGTCACACAGATGGACCCCTGGAACCACTAACCACTGGGATGCGAGGGTGACAGAGAGTGTGTGGGGGGGAAGTGGTATAACGGGGAGCACCTGGCCGTCACCCAGGTGAACTCCTTGAACCACGGGACCTGGGGTGCGAGGTTTGAGAGAGGGTGTGGAGGGGGAAGGTGGGGAAGGGGGAGCACTTAGTCACACAGGTGACTCCTGGAACCAAGACCCTGGGGATGCAGGGTTGAGAGACTGTGTGTGGGGGGAAGGGGAAGCCCTGGCTCACACAGGTGTACTCCAGGAACCATGGGACCTGGGGAATGCGAAGGGTTTGAGAGAGTGTGTGGGGGGGAGTGGGGAAGGGGGAGCACATGGCGTCACAAAGGTGGACTCCTGGAAACAACGGACATGTGGATGCGAGGTTGAGAGAGTGTGTGGGGGGGAAGGGGGAACACCTGGCGTCACACAGTGGACTCCTGGATCCACAGGACCTGGGATGCGAGGGTTGAGAGGTGTGTGGGGGGAAAGTGGGGAAGGGGAGCACCTGGCGTCACACAGGGGACTATTGGTTCCACGGACCTTGGATGCGAGGTTGAGGGGGTGGGGATGGGGGGAAGTGGGAAAGGGGAGCACCTGGTGTCACACACACAGGTGGACTCTTGGATCCAAGTACCTGGGGATTGCGAGGGTTGAGGGTGTAAGGGGGAAAGTGGGAAAGGGGAGCAACCTGGTGTCACAGAGGATGACTCCTGATCCAAGACCTTGGGACGCGAGGGTTGAGGGTGTTAGGTGGGAAGTGGGGAAGGGGAGACCTGGTGTCACACACAGGTGGACTCTGGATCCACGACCAGGGGATGCGAGGGTAGGGGGTGTGGGGAGGGGAATGGTGACACTTTGGTGTCACAACAGTGACCCGAGATCCCCACGGACCCTGGGGATGCGAGGTTGAGGGGTGTCGGGAGGGAAAAGTGGGAGGTGGACACCTGGTGTCACACGCAAGTGGACTCATGGACCCACGGGACCTGGGGATGCGAGGGTGAGACGTGCGGGGGGGGGAAGTGAGAAGGGGAGCACCTGGTGTCACACACGTGGAAACTCCTGGATCCACGGACCCTGGGGATGCGAGGGGTTTTAGGTGTGGGGGAAGTGGGGAAGGGGAAGCCCCTGTGTCCAACATAGTGGACTACTGGATTCAACCGGACCTGGGATGAGAGGGTTGAGGGGGTTGTGGAGGAAGTGTGGAAGTTGGGTGTGGAAAGGGAGCACCTGTTTTCACACAGGTGGACTGCAGGAATCCACGGACCTGGATGCGAGGTTGAGGGGGTGACCGGGGAGGGGAAGTGGGGAAGGGGGAGCACCTGGTGTCACACAGGTGGACTCCTGGATCCACGGACCTGGGGATGCGAGGGTTGAGGTGGGGGGGGAAGTGGGGAAGGGGAAGCACCTGAGGGTGGTGTCACACAGTGGACTCCTGGATTCCATGGACCTGGGGAGCGAGGTTGGAGGGGTGTGGGGGGGAAGTGGGGAAGGAAGAGGTCTCCTGGTGTCACACAGGTTTGACTCCTGGATCCACCGACCTGGGGATATGAGGTTGAGGGGGTGCGGGGGGGGAAGTGGAGGAAGGGGGATGACCTGGCGTCACACAAGTGGCCTCCTGGAAACCAAGGACCTGGGATGCGAGGGTTGAGAGAGGTGTGTTTGGGCTGAAGGGACACCTGGCGTCACACAGGTGGACTCCTGGAACCCACTGACCTGGGGATGCAGGGTTGAGAGAGTTGTTGGGGCCTGAAGGGGGAGCACCTGGCGTCACACAGGTGGACTCCTTAACAACGGACCTGGGGATATGGAGGTTTGATGGGGTGGCAGGGGGGAAGTGAGGTAGGGGAGGACCTGGCGTCACACAGTGGACTCCTGGAACCACGGACCTGGGGATGCGAGGGTTGAGAGAGTGTGTTGGGGCTGAAGGGGGAGCACCTGGCGTCAAACAGGTGGACCTCCAAACCAGTGACCTGGGGAATTCAGGGTTGAGAGAGTTGTTGGGGCTGAAGGTGAGTGAATGGGGGGAGCACCATTGCGTCACACAGGTTGACTCCTGAACAACGGACTGGGGATGCGAAGGTTGAGAAGTGTGTGGGGGGAAAGTGGAAGGGGGAAGCACCTGGCGTCACTCATGTGGACTCCTGGAACAACGGACCTGGAGATGCGAGGGTTGAGAGAGTTGTGGGGGGAAGTGGGAAGGGGGAGCAAACCTGGCCGTCACACAGATGGATTCCCTGGAACCACTAACCTGGGGAATGCGAGGGTTGAACAGAGTGTGTGGGGGGGAAGTGGTATAAACGGGGAGCACCATGCGTCACCGCAGGTGAACTCCTTGAGCCACGGACCTGGGGTTGTCGAGGGTTGAGAGAGGGTGTGGGGGGGGAAGTGGGGGAATGGGGGAGCACCTTGCGTCACACGGTGACTCCTGGAACAAGGACCTGGATGCGAGGGTTGACAGAGTGTGTTGGGGGGGAAAGGGGGAGCCCCTGGCGTCACACAGGTGGACTCCAGGACCCATGGACCTGGGGATGCGAGGGTTTGAGAGGAGTGTGTGGGGGGGAAGTGTGAAAGGGGAGCACCTGGCGTCACACAGGTGGACTCTTGGATCCAAGGACCTGGGGATGGGAGGGTTGAGGGTGTGGGAGGCAAGTGGGGAAGGGGGAGCACCTGGTGTCACAGAGGTGGACTCCTGGATCCAAGGACCTGGGAATGCGAGGGTTGAGGGGGTGGGGGGGGAAGTGGGGAAGGGGGAGCACCTGGTGTCACACAGGTGGACTCTTGGATCCACGGACCTGGGGATGCGAGGGTTGAGGGGGTGTCGGGGAGGGGAAGTGGGGAAGGGGGAGCACCTGGTGTCACCACAAGTGACTGAGGACCCACGGACCTGGGGATGCAGGGGTTTAGAGGGTGCGAGGGGGGGAAGTGGGGAAGGGGGAGCACCTGGTGTCACACAGGTGGACTCCTGGATCCACGGACCTGGGGATGCGAGGGTTGAGGGGGTGTGGGGAGGGGAAGGGTGAGCACATGGTGTCACACAGGGGGAATCCAGATCCACGGACCTGGGATGCGAGGGTTGAGGGGGTGTCGGGGGGGGGAAGTGGGAAGGGGACACCTGGTGGGCACACAAGTGGACTGATGGACCCACGGACCTGGGATGCAGGGTTGAAGGGTGCAGGGGGAAGTGAGGAAGGGGGAGCACCTGGTGTCACACAGGGGGACTCCTGGATCCACGGACCTGGGGATGCGAGGGGTTTAGGGGTTCGGGGAGGGAAAATGGGAAGGGGAGCACCTGGGGTCAAAACAGGTGGACTCCTGGATCCACGACCTGGGGGTGCGAGGGTTGAGGTGGTGGGGGGAATGTGGGAAGGGGAAACACCTGGTGTCACAAAGGTGGACTCCCTGGGTCCACGGACCTGGGGATGCGAGGTTGAGGGGGTGTGGGGGGGAAGTGGGGAAGGGAGAGCTCCTGTGTCACACAATGGACTCCTGTATCCACCGACCTGGGATATGAGGTTTGAGGGGTGCGGGGGGGAAGTGAGGAAGGGGGAGGACCTGGCGTTTACACAGGTGGACTCCGGGAAACCCCGGGCCTGGGGATGCAGGGTTGAGAGAGTGTGTTTGGGGCTGAAGGGGACACCTGGGGTCCCCACACGTGGACTCCTGGAACCACTGAAACCCGGGGATGTGAGGTTGAGAGAGTGTGTTGGGGCTGAAGGGGAGCACCTGGCGTCACACAGGTGGACTCCTGGAACAACGGACCTGGGATATGAGGTTTGATGGGGTGCAGGGGAAGTGAGGAAGGGGGAGGAACCTGGCGTCACAGAGGTAGAAATCCTGGGAAACCCCGGACCTGGGATGCGAGGGGTTTAGAGAGTGTGTGGGCTGAAGGGGAGCACCTGGCGTCACACAGGTGGACTCCTGGGAACCACTGACCTGGGGATGCGAGGGTTGAGAGAGTGTGTTGGGGCTGAAGGGGGAGCAAACCCGGCGTCACACAGGTGGACTCCTGGAACAACGGAAACCTGGGATGCGAGGGTTGAGAGAGTGTGTGGGGGAAGTGGGGAAGGGGGAGCACCTGGCGTCACTCAGGTGGACTCCTGGAACAACGGACCTGGGGATGCGAGGGTTGAGAGAGTGTGTGGGGGAAGTGGGGGAAAGGGGGGGCACCTGGCTCACACAGATGGACTCCTGGAACCACTAAAACCCGGGATGCGAGGGTTGACAAAATGTGTGGGGGGGGAAGTGTTTAACGGGGAGCACCTGGCGTCACCCAGGTGAACTCCTTGAACCATGGACCTGGGGTGCGAGGGTTGAGAGAGGGTGTGGGAGGGGAAGTGGGGAAGGGGAGCACCTTTCGTCACACAGGTGGACCCTGGGAAACCAAGGACCTGGGGTTGCGAGGGTTGAGAGAGTGTGTGGTGGGGGGGGAAAGGGGGAGCACCTGGCGTCACACAGGTGGACTCCAGGGAACCATGGGCCTGGGATGCGAGGTTTGAGAGAGTGGTGGGGGGGAAGTGGGGAAGGGGGAGCACCTGGCGTCACAAAGGTGGACTCCTGGAACCACGGACATGTGAATGCGAGGGTTGAGAGAGTGTGTGGGAGGGGGAAGTGGGGAAAGGGGAGCACATGGCGTCACACAGGTGGACTCGTGGAACAACGGACCTGGGTATGCGATGGTTGAGAGAGTGTGTGGGGGGGAAGGGGGAACACCTGGCGTCACACAGGTGGACTCCTGGATCCACGGACCTGGGGATGCGAGGGTTGAGAGTGTGTGTGGGGGGAAAGTGGGGAAGGGGGAGCACCTGGCGTGACACATGTGGACTATTGGATCCACGGACCTGAGGATGCGAGGTTGAGGGGGGGGGAGGGGGGAGTGGGGGAAGGGGGGGCACCTGGTGTCACACAGGGGGTACTCTTTGGGTCCAAGGACCTGGGGATGCGAAAGGGGTTTAGGTGTGGGGGAAGTGGGGAAGGGGAGCACCTGGTGTCACAGAGGTGGGCTCCTGGATCCAAGGACCTGGGGATGCGAGGGTTGAGGGGTGTGGGGGGGGGAAGATGAGCACTTGGGGTCCCCACAGGTGGACTCCAGGATCCACGGACCCGGAGATGCAGGGGGGGGGGGAGGGGGGGGGGAAGGGGGGGCACCTGGGGTCACACAAGGGACCATGGACCCCGGACCTGGGGGTGCGAGGTTTAAGGGGGCGGGGGGGGGGGTGAGGAAGGGGGGGCACCTGGTGTCACACAGGGGGATTCCGGATCCACG
>NW_026503880.1:0-12261 GCF_026875155.1 Cherax quadricarinatus
TAAAAAAGGAAAAACCTTCCCTTTCCAAAGTTAGGAAAAAACCTTCCCCTCCCCCATTAAATTAAAAAACCCCCCCCTTTCCCTCCAGGTTAAAAAAAAAAAACCCTTTCCCCCCAAAACCCTTTTTTAAAAAACCTCCCTTTTCCTCCTTAATTTAAAAAAAACCCCCTCTCCATTTAAAAAAAAACCCCCCCCATCCTTTTAAAAAAACCTTCCCCTTAAGTTTAGGAAAAAACCTTCCCTTCCCTCCTTAATTTTTTCCCTTCCCCCAAAAAAAATTTTTTAAAAAAATTTTTCCCCCAATTTTTTTGAAAAAACCTTCCCCTTTCCCCTTAATTTTTTTTAAAAAACCCCCTTTCCTCCCTTTTTAAAAAAAAACTTTTCCTTCCATCCAGATTAAAAAAAAAAGAAAACCCCCCTTTTTTTTAATTAAATTTTTTAAAAAAAACCCTTTCCCTTCCCCCAAAAAAAATGTTAAAAGAAAAACCCCCAAAAAAATTTAAAAAAAAAAACCCATTTTTCCACCAATAAGTTAGTAAAAGAAACCTTTCCCTTCCCATCCAGAATTAATGTTAAAAAAGAAAACCTCCCTTCCCCTCCAGATTTGTTAGGAAGAAACCTTCACCCCCCTTCCCCCCCAGATTAATGTTAAGGAAAAAAACCTCCCTTTAATCCAGATTAATGTTAGGAAAAGGAAACCTTCCCTTCCATCCATATTTAAGTTAAAGAAAGATAAACCTTCCCCATCTCCTCCCCCTTAAAGGTTTAAGAAAGAAACCTTCCCTTCCATCCAGATTAATGTTTAGGAAAGAAACCTTCCCTTCCATCCAGATTAATGTTAGGAAAAAAACCTTTTCCCTTTTCCATCCCCGATTAATGTTAAGAAAGAAACCTTCCCTTCCCCTCCGATTTTAAATTTGGAAAGAAACCTTCCCTTCCATCCAATTAATGTTTTGGGAAAAAAAAACCTTTTCCCTTCCATCCGATTAATGTTAGGAAAAAAACCTTCCCTTCCACCCGATTTAAGTTAGGAAAAAAAAACCTTCCCTTCCCTCCAGATTAATGTTAGGGAAAAAAAAACCCCTTTCCCCTTCCATCCAGATTAAAAGTTAGGAAATAAACCTTCCCTTCCATCCGATAAAAATTTAAAGGAAAAAAACCTTCCCCTTCCACCAGATTAATGTTAAGAAAGAAACCTTCCCTTCCACCCCGATTTGTTAGGAAAGAAAAACCCTTCCCTTTCCTCCCCAATTAAAAATTAGGGAAAAAAAACCCTTTCCCCTTTCCCTCCAGATTAATGTTAGGGGAAAAAAACCCACCCCTTCCATCCAGATTAAAGTTAGGAAAAAACCTTCTCTTCCACCAGATTAATGTTAGAAAAAACCTTCCCTTCCATCCAGTTAATTTTTAAGAAAGAAACCTTTCCCTCCATCCAATTAATGTTAGGAAAGAAACCTTCCCCTTCCTCCAGAAAAAATTTGGGAAAAAAACCCTTTCCCTTCCACCTTTTAATTCTAGGAAAGAAACTTCCCACCCCCCCGATTAATGTCGGGAAAATATGTGGGTCTGGATGAAAGATGGGGGGGGGGGGGGGAAGGGGAATTACTGGAGTGGTGTTAAATGGGTCTGTCGGGCATTATTTTCCCCCCGTCCAGTGACGCAAGTCTCAAGGAGAGGTCCCCTCAAGGGGGTTTTCCTTGACACGGGTGAGGGTCTTTCTAGGGAATTTGGGATCTTGCTCCATTTTTCCCTGTTTTAACCTAAAAAACCTTCCAACTCCCCCCCCTTACGGTGCGGGATGATCCTATGGGTTTAGCGCTTACCCCCATGATTATAAAAAATAATAATAATAAGGAGAGGTATTATGGGGGTTGTGTGTGGGTTGTGTGTGGGGTGTGTGTGTGTGTGTGTTGTGTGTGTGTGGGTGTGGGTGTGTGTGTGGACCAGAGTTATTTCGATGTCGCTTTTATATCAAATTATTTCGTCATAGTTTGTTTTTAAAAACATACATTTTCGTGTGACTCTCTGCCCTTTTAAATCATTCCAGTGGTCGTCACTCTCTAAAAAAACCTTTGCCTCACTGTTTTTCCCTTTTTAAAACTGTGACCTCTTGTTATCCCCTATTTTGGGTTTAAAAAAATTTTATTTAAAATATATATAAAAATATATAAAAAATATATATAATATATATATATATTTATTAAAATAATATATTATATATAAATATATATATATAATCTTTTATGTTTTTTTTTACCCTATAAAATGGTTTCCTGTCTCTTTTTTTGTTTCCCGTCATTGACTCACGAAATCGGAAACCAATAGCAAGCAAACCAGGATACGGGGGGCGTTAAAACCCCAGGCGAGGGGGTTTTAAAAAATCCACCCCAGGGCGTAAGCCACTGGGCCCCACTGCCTACAAAAAAAATTCATCCAACTAGGTAATTTTATAAGGAAGGTTAGCATGGGCCACCCTGTACCCCAAAGGGAAGTTTTTAAAAGAATATCCCGCATGATGATCAATTGGTGGCCCAGCTAACCTCCCAAGTTAAAAATATTACGAGTTGATAAATTTTATTGTAGCCATTGGCCTAGTAGCTTCCCAAACGACCTGGATTTCATGACTCACTCCCCAAAGGGTTCAAACCCCACCCACCCTTTTTTGTCGCGTAATCAATGGAAAACCATTTTATAGCTATTTTTTTGTCTTTTCTGTCCATTTTTTTTTTTTTCGTAGAGCCCCCACTCTCTCTATTTTAAACCGTTTTACTCTCTTGACCCTCAACTCCCTACCAATTTAAAGTTGCGTATGGAGTTTGCCTCTACCGCTGCCGTGCCCGTGCCCAACCACTTCTGACACGCAGCTGTGATGGGGACCAATAACGTTTTTTTGCCCTGAAGTAGACACAAGGGGCACAACAAGCTTGTACATGAATGAAACATTACCGTAAAGATGAAGAATTAGACACATTGTTGCAGGTCGGAAAAAAAGGCAAATACCGTACGGGAACAAACACAGAAACCCACATAGGAAAGAGAGAGAGAGAGAGAGAGGAGAGAGGGAAAAGGGGAGAAAAGAGAGAGGAGAGAGAGAGAGAGAGAGAGAACTTACGACGATTTTCTGTCCAACCTGGACCATTTAGAAAGCAAGAAAGTCACACAAAACCCATGTTTGTTTTTTTAAATGGTCCAAGTCGACCGAAATGTCACGTAAATCTCTCCCTATGTGCGGGTTATTTATACAATTTTGAACAGTGTTTAATTTTCTTTACAACAAGTTTACACTGAAAGTTTTTTCTTTGTATAGAGCTTTGAAAAAACTCTACAAAGAGCAAAATGTTGTGCCAGTAACAGCGGGTTTTTTGGGGCGTCTGATTTTTCTTTTATTACCTCGATTTGTACCCCATTTCAGTCCGAGTGTCTGGATAACCGCATGAAACGCGCAGGAAACACTTGTCCTTTTTCCCTGACGAATCTTACGAAACCTAACCTTAAAATTTATTGTGAATCATCACGTAAATTAAAATACGACAGCCATAAAAAAGCTTAATACCTTTTTTTTTTTGTACTCAATCAAAAGATTTTAAAAAAAATATTTTCAAAATACCTTAATGTTCTCTTTTTTTCTGTTTGACCCCCCTTTTTTTTTTGTATTCGCTGCATTTTCACGTCCTTTTATTTTAAACTACTTTTCCCCTCCGTGTACAAAACCCGGGGGCAGAACACACGTCCTTGACCCATAAAAACTCTCACAACGGGTGGGACTATATAACCTTTAAGTGGCTGGGTTGTGGGCGGAGGGTCGATAGAGCCCGAAAAACCCACCCTCACCAGGTGAGAGACGAGGGTCCCCATCCCACGTGCCAACCCTTCCCCCCTGGCCCGCCATCCCCCTCTTCCCCACACCCCCCCCCCCTACCCCGTCCTGTCTCACAATTCATAAGGGAGCAGCAAAATTTTCAAGCTCAGCGAGGCGCCAACACCAGGGAGTCGAAGTGCGGGAATGTCCCCCAAACACCGCCCTTGACGCCCTCCACAGAATACCAACACCAGAACTATGAACCGAAACCCCCTTCCACATCTACACTAAAAAATATTCGGGAAGCAATTATTAGCAGTACAACAACATTAAATTTGTACGGCGGGGGCATTATAGCTGGGCTGCACAATTTGCTGCAATGCCACACGCCACAGCACAGGATTTTTTGCAGTAAGCTTTCCCCTTACACAAGTTACAAACAAAACCCACTACTTTTTTGATTAATTTACTCCCATCACTAGGCCTCACTCACACACTGAGGTCCGGAGTTCGAATCTCTGGTCGGCGGAAAACTTTAGGGACGTTTTCCAAAAAAAACCTGCTGTCAAAGTTCACCCATCAGTATAAAAAGGGTACCTAGTTTTACCCCGACTGGTGGGGGTTTATCCTGAGACACGACCTAATTTTGCCCGAAATGCTCAGAAAAACAAGGGGCTTTCTATATAGTATTGCATTATGCAGCAGGACTGTATACCTTGTAAATGAAATTGTAGAAATAAAAATTATTATATTTTAGATGGTTGAGTGGGGCAAGGATAGTAAATAAAAAGGTCTCTCTCCCCCTCTCTCTCTCTCCTCTCTCCCCTCTCTTCTCCTCTCTCCCCCCGTCCTGAAAACTTCCCAGGGCAAACTGCCGTCATAAAACAGGGGAAGGGGAAGCGGGGAAGGGAATATGGTAGGTTTGAGACACCCCCCCGGATATTTGACGAGAGAGATGGGAATGACAACATCAATAACTACCAAAGTTGAAATCAAAAAAAAATATATCGAAAGATAATGTCTCTCGTTTTTTAAAAAGCTGAATTTTTAAATTTTTTTAAACAAAAAACTAAGGAATTAAAAAATATCAGTCGGAGGGACCTTAATTACCAACGCAATCATGGGCTTTAAACCCCTTTTAACCAAATCATCCTTTCCTGGATTGGGTCTTATTCTTAGTGTGTTAGTCCAGCTGCCCTTTTAAAATTATTTTAGCTAAAATTCCGTGGAGGAAACTTTTTTTCCAGATTCTGTGACTCAGAGGAAAAAATTTTGCTCGCATTGTGTTATAGCGTCTGCCACGGATTTTTTCATATCCTTACTTTGTGTTATTTTATTAACTTTGTTTCAAAAAACCCAAACAAAGAAGGGGAGTATTGGAAAGGGAAGGAAAAAAAAATTGTGGGGAACAGGAAGAACAATAGAAGGGAGAGGCAAAAACTTTGTGGGTAACAGGGAAAAGAGGCAAGAAATGTACAACAAAGACACTTAGAAGGCGGAGTAGACAACAGAGATAGGAAATGTGAGTAACAACAGAGAAGAAAAATTTTTTTAGACAACAGAGAAAAATGTGAGTAGACAACAGAGATAGGAAAAGGGTTTTGATAGACAACAAGATAAAAAATGTGGAAAAACAACAAGAAGGAAAGTTGTATAGACAACAAGGTAGCAAAGGTTGGGGAACAGGAAGAGAGAGAGAAATAAAGTTAAGTGACCTACAAGTTTTGGGAGGTTATTAAAAAGAATTTGTGTCACAAAAATAATGAAAAAATTAAGAAAACACATCGTTATTGGTATAAATCAACACCACACGTCCTAACCATCCCCGGGAAAAAAAATTAAAATTTTGTGACATCCAGGCGTATTGCAAGGTTTTCAACCCCGAGGGAACGAAAAAAACTTGTCAGCTAAATAAATTCATTTAATTTCTCTCTCTTAAGTCAACTGATTTTTCCCCAGGTTTTACTTCGTTAGTAATTAGTGGCTGAAACATTTGCTACGGGGATTTGTTAATCGCTTCTCGGCCTTTTGGCTAAATCAAAGTGGGGATTTGTTAAGTATTTTTCCCAGAGAGTGAGGAGTGGGGAGTTTGTTTTGCCCCGCAGCCCTCTTTTGTATGGGAATAAAACCCTCAACTCATCCCAACCCAGCAAACATTCCCGCTTAAGCCACAATCTTAACGGGAGGTACCTAGCCCCCCGGAGGGTAGAGCCCCAAAAATGGGGGGGGAGTTACAGGGCTCGAAACTCTGAAACCCAAATTTAAAAAAAAATTGTTGTTAGGTTTTTGGATAAAATATCAGCTGTTGGTTCTTGCTATCCAATGAAAGTAAAACAAGTTTTTTTTACATCTTTTTTTAAGTCCCAAATGTACTTAATAAACTGGGAGGGGGGGATGATTTTTTCCCCAGTCTGGTGAAGGTGGGATGGGGGAAACATGGGCAAGATTGGGGGAGATAAGATACGGCGATACACTTTATAAAACAAGGCGAACTTTTCCCCTGAGACGGGAATTCGTTGTTCCCGGGGGGTAATTCACGCTTTTTATAGTAAAGGGTTGTTTTTAAAAAGCATCAGATTCACGTGTTGCGTGACTTAATGCGCTCTAACATTTTCCCGGTGACAACATTATCTTCGTAAAAAGCATGAACTTTTAGTCCGTCATGGATTCTTTCCTGGATCACTCTGCTTACATTTTTTTCTCTTTTAAAAATGCCTGGCATGTTTATTTACACTTTTTTTTTGTGTTGGAATTTGGAAAAAGTCAAAAAGCACCTCACACTTTTCATATGTTTTTAAAATTAACAGGAAAATTTTGCGTCCTTATGAAGGAACGGACAAAATTGGGCCCGCCATGTGACAAGCTTGCGACCTTCCTCCCGACGGAGGGAGACAGTACTGGCTATGACATACTTTTCCCCCTTTCCCCTTTCCCTTTTTTCCCGCGGGGAAGAACAGTGCCTGACCAGGGGCTTACTTCCCCCAAACTGTAAAACAAAAGGGGGCCAAGGTTTTACTACTGAGGTGACCAGCATCGCTCGCACACTGCGTCACGACTTCTCACACAAGAAGTAACCCAGGTTGAATTTTTTTTTCTGCTTAATTTAAAAAACAAAAAATCGCGAGGAGACCTTCACCATGGGGGTTTGGGGGCTCAATCTTCCATCCACTAATCTTAGATAAATCTTACTCACTACTGAGAAAAGATTTATTTACTTTTTCTCCGATGCCTCGGTGCCTCTTTCAACGAGGCACCCGAGGGGTCAGATTACCCTGGGACGGCCAAACACACCGAAGCCTTGACGCTGATTTAAGGGATATTGCCCAAAGTGTGAAGACAAACCCGTTTTTAAAAAAAAATTTTTTCCTGCAGTATAAAAATAGTTTGCCTTTATAAAATTCTGTTTGGGGACTAAAGAAAGCCCCTTACATGCGGTGTATTTCAACAGAATCTGACGTATGTTGCCGATAAGTATTAAGTGACGAGTTCGCGTAAAAAAGACTTTTTAACCACATGTGTTTCCTGCACTTTTACTCTGCCACAGACTAGGTAGCAATCTGTGACCGCAACCTCTGCCCTGCTTTCCCTACAACCAGGATGGGAAAGAACGAATTCAAAAGGGAATTTGACCCAAACTGCTAATACGAGAGTGACCTCATGTAGAGCGAACCAAAGGGCTCGGTGAGAGTGAATTTGTGTAGGGGAACGAAGGACTCGTGAGGAGACAGAAAGACGTTTTTTTTTTTTTTTTTATTACAAACTGGCCGATTCCCACCAAGGCAGGGGGGCCCGAAAAAAAAAAACTCTCAACCATCATTCACTCCACACTGTCTTGCCAAAGGGCGTTTACACTACAGTTTTTAAAAATGCAACATTAACACCCCCCCTTCAGATGCACACTTTCTTCCCATTCCAGACCAAATCCGGCCCGCCGGTTTCCCTGAAACCCTTCAAAATTTTACTTTGCTCCCCCAACAGCACGCAAGTATTAAAAAAAAACCCTTTGTCCCCATTCACTCCTATCAAAAACCTCACGCATCGCTGGAAGTCCAAGCCCCCCGCAAAAAACCCCCCTTTTAAACCCCCCCCCTCCAACCTTTTCCCAGCCACCCCTACCCCGCCTTCCCCCTTTCCCCACAGACTGATACACTCTTGAAGTTATCTGTTTCGCTCCATTCTCTCCACATGTCCGAACCACCTCAACAACCCTTTCCCCAGCCCTCTGGGAAACAGTTTTTTTAACCCCCACCCCCCTAAATTCCAAAATACGAATTCTCTCATTATATTCACACCACACATTGCTCCCCCAAATGCATCTCCTTGCCTCCACCCCCTTTTCCCGCTGAACATTCATCACCCATGCTTTACACCCATATAAGACGGGGGAAAAACTATACTCTCAAAATTCCCCTCTTTGCCTCCAAGGACAAAGTTCTTTGATAAATTTTAAAACATGGCAACTCTTGGTATCTTTATTGGGAAACTTTTTGCCACACGTGGCTTTAAACACCATACAAAGGAGAATCTTGAAAAACAGGGGGAGAATGAGGGAATCAGTCCCTCAACCTTGAGTCGATTGGTCAGTCCTCAAACTTGAAAGAATCCCGGATACGTGCGGGGAAAGGGCTTTTAAAACCCTTGGGAGGAGAGGTGCAGCGTCATAGGGGGGTCACATTTGTTCAATGTGGAAGAGGGCGGCCCAAATTAGGGAAGCGAAGAAATTTCCCAATTTAAATCCCAAGAAGTTGCAGTGTCTGACAGGTTTTTTAGAGAAAGGTTCAAGAACCGACACTCCTAATGTACCACCACCCTTTTCCCCCCCACAATTCTATGATTCACCTTCTTTCAAGATCCATCTGCTCGTCCCCTCCAAAAACTGAATACATTTACCTCCTCCAAACTCCTCCCCCAATCTGATATCCAAACTTTCATCACCTAATCTTTTTTTTACCTCATAACCTTACTCTTTCCTGTATTTTACTTTTAATTTTTTTCTTTTGCCCCCCCTACCAAATTTATCCACCAATCTCTGCAACTTCTCTTTTAGAATCTCCCAAAAGCACAGTTCACAGCAAAGGCAACTGGACAACTCCCCCTTTTTTGATTCTTTTTCTTTTAACTCCACGCCTCTTGCCAAAAAACCCCGCATTTACTTCTCTTACAACCCCCCTTAAAAAATTTTAAAAACCACGGGCTCACACATCCTTTTCTAAGGCCTACTTTTTCGGGAAAAATTTTTCCCCCTTTTCCCACAACCTAACTTTAGCCCCACATCCTCGAAAAACTCTTCACTGCTTTCAGTAACCTACCTCCTACACCATAAAACCTGCAACACGCCACATTGCCCCCCTATCCACCCTGTCATACGCCTTTTCCAAATCCCAAAAAGCCCAAAGACCTCTTAAACCTATCTAAATACTGTTTTCACTAATAGTTTCACTTAAACACCCGGGCCACACACCCCCTACCTTTCCTAAAACCCCCTTTTTCATCTGCTATCCTATTTTCCGTCTTACTCTAATTCTTTCAATAATAACTCTACCATACACTTTGCCAGGTATACTCAACAGACTTATCCCCCTATAATTTTTGCACTCTCTTTTATCCCCTTTGCCTTTATACAAAGGAACTATGCATGCTCTCTGCCAATCCCTAGGTACCTTACCCTCTTCCATACATTTATTAAATAATTGCACCAACCACTCCAAAACTATATCCCCACCTGCTTTTAACATTTCTATCTTTATCCCATCAATCCCGGCTGCCTTACCCCCTTTCATTTTACCTACTGCCTCACGAACTTCCCCCACACTCACAACTGGCTCTTCCTCACTCCTACAAGATGTTGTTCCTCCTTGCCCTATACACGAAATCACAGCTTCCCTATCTTCATCAACATTTAACAATTCCTCAAAATATTCCCTCCATCTTCCCAATACCTCTAACTCTCCATTTAATAACTCTCCTCTCCTATTTTTAACTGACAAATCCATTTGTTCTCTAGGCTTTCTTAACTTGTTAATCTCACTCCAAAACTTTTTCTTATTTTCAACAAAATTTGTTGATAACATCTCACCCACTCTCTCATTTGCTCTCTTTTTACATTGCTTCACCACTCTCTTAACCTCTCTCTTTTTCTCCATATACTCTTCCCTCCTTGCATCACTTCTCCTTTGTAAAAACTTCTCATATGCTAACTTTTTCTCCCTTACTACTCTCTTCACATCAGCATTCCACCAATCGCTCCTCTTTCCTCCCGCACCCACTTTCCTGTAACCACAAACTTCTGCTGAACACTCTAACACTACATTTTTAAACCTACCCCATACCTCTTCGACCCCATTGCCTATGCTCTCATTAGCCCATCTATCCTCCAATAGCTGTTTATATCTTACCCTAACTGCCTCCTCTATTAGTTTATAAACCTTCACCTCTCTCTTCCCTGATGCTTCTATTCTCCTTGTATCCCATCTACCTTTTACTCTCAGTGTAGCTACAACTAGAAAGTGATCTGATATATCTGTGGCCCCTCTATAAACATGTACATCCTGAAGTCTACTCAACAGTCTTTTATCTACCAATACATAATCCAACAAACTACTGTCATTTCGCCCTACATCATATCTTGTATACTTATTTATCCTCTTTTTCTTAAAATATGTATTACCTATAACTAAACCCCTTTCTATACAAAGTTCAATCAAAGGGCTCCATTATCATTTACACCTGGCACCCCAAACTTACCTACCACACTCTCTCTAAAAGTTTCTCCTACTTTAGCATTCAGGTCCCCTACCACAATTACTCTCTCACTTGGTTCAAAGGCTCCTATACATTCACTTAACATCTCCCAAAATCTCTCTCTCTCCTCTGCATTCCTCTCTTCTCCAGGTGCATACACGCTTATTATGACCCACTTCTCGCATCCAACCTTACTTTAATCCACATAATTCTTGAATTTACACATTCATATTCTCTTTTCTCCTTCCATAACTGATCATTCAACATTACTGCTACCCCTTCCTTTGCTTTAACTCTCTCAGATACTCCAGATTTAATCCCATTTATTTCCCCCCACCGAAACTCCCCTACCCCCTTCAGCTTTGTTTCGCTTAGGGCCAGGACATCCAACTTCTTTTCATTCATAACATCAGCAATCATCTGTTTCTTGTCATCCGCACTACATCCACGCACATTTAAGCATCCCAGTTTTATAAAGTTTTTCTTCTTCTCTTTTTTAGTAAAAGTCTGCAGGAGAAGGGGTTACTAGCCCATTGCTGAAGGTATTAAATTCCTGTGAGGATTTCCCGCGACACTTCCGGTAACGCATTGGTTTAGCAGCACCAGGAAATGTTCACGTATGGTTGTAAATGTTGCGATGATTCCGACGAGCTGAGAAAAAGGACACTTTCACGGCACACATGAGTATAACAAGGCACCTAAATTACTGGGAACGGTTGAAGTCCCTTGATTTGTATTCCTTGAAACGCAGGCGAGAGAAATACATGATAATATAAGCTTGGAAAATCCTAGAGAGATCAGTACCAAACTTGCACGTGAAAAATCGCTCCCTATGAAAGCAAGACTCGGCAGGAGATGCAACATTCCCCCAATAAAAAGCAGGGGCGCCACGAGTACACTGAGAGACAACACGATAAGTGTCAGGGGCCCAAGACTGTTCAGCTGCCTCCCAGCATGCGTAAGGCGGATTACCAATATACCCCTGGCTGTATTCAAGAAGGCACTGGACGGGCACCTAAAGTCAGTACCTGACCAGCCGGGCTGTGGTTCATACGTCAGTTTGCGTGTGGTCAGCAGTAACAGCCTGGTTGATCAGATCAGATCCACGAGGTCTGGTCTCAGACCGAGCCGCGGGGACGTTGACCCCCGAAATCCTCTCCAGGTATACTCCAGGTATTGTGTACTGTTTAGCACATTTATTACAGAAAGCGTTTCGCCACGAGCGGCTTCATCAGCTGAAGACTGAGGAAGCCGCTCGATGCGAAACGTTTCCTTTAATAAACGTGCTAAACTGAACACAAGTGTCCTTTCCTCGGTGTTGACATCTACACAGTTACCACTGGTGGGGTGAGAATGAGTTGAATCATTCACCTCTTGCAGCAGGAATGGATCATCAGTATGCTGTGGCATCTTTTACGAGGACAATAAGAACTTACTGGAGTAGCTGGAGAGAAGGGGTGCTTGGAGTTGGAGAGTTGTGCAGGAGTAGACTTAGGGATCACCTTCTCTGCCAGGCAGTCTTGTAGGAAGTTGTGTCTGTTGCGATAGCTGTGAGCACGAAGAAGGGTGTCCAAATAACGTCTGCATGAAATGTCCATTATGTTGCGGTGTCCGACAGATTGTAATAAAGTTGGTAGAATTACCGACAATATGTAAAGTAAAAGGACACAAGTGCAACTGATGTGACATTTATTGTGGCAACGTTTCGTTTGAATAAAGCT
>NW_026503881.1:0-10000 GCF_026875155.1 Cherax quadricarinatus
TATGCAGGGGGCCGCACTTCTATAACTGTGACTGCAGTGCAGCACAGCAAAGTTACTGCAGTTCTTGGGGCAGAATATCGTGAAAGAAACTTCAGCCTGTCACTGCTTCTCAACAAGGTGTTTCACATGTTAACTTTCAAGTATTCTTGTATATGTGGAGTTAAAAACAAGTATTATTCAGAGACAGAAGGAAAGCTGTTGAGGCAGTTTAGCCTTTAATAAAAGATAGACTGAATTAGATGAAAGAGCCGGTGTTTAATCCATAGTGGAGGAAAGGAGAGGTAGATGTGTTGTTCCTAAGAAGGGGTTGGAAGAGGGGGGACTTCCCAAGAGAAAAAGTAGGTATTTGGTGAAGGTTGGGGTTTAAATCCAAGGATGTTTAGCAAAGTTTGGACATAGAGATTGGGGGCAGTGAGTAAAGGAAACTGGTTTTAGTTTCATCAGAAATTTATTCTGTGTGTAGTAGAGGCTTGAAGCATTACAAGCAGAAATATTGCGCTGTTGTGTTTGCACACTTCTGGCAGCCTCTCGTGAATGAATTGAATGATAAAGGTGTTTCTTTTTTAATTGGGTCACTGTTTTTGGTGGCAGACTGCCAGTGAGGTTAAAAAAAAATGATTAGGAGCAGACAGACTATGGCAACAAAAAGATTTTTAGACAATCTTAATAATTTTAGTATAGTAATGTTCTTTCTTTCTTTCCAACACACCGCCATATCCCCCGAGGCGGGGGTGCCAAAAGAAAAAACGAAAGTTTCTCCTTTTACATTAGTAAATATACACAAGAAGAGGTATAGCCCCTGCTCCGGCATTTTAGTTGCCTCTTACAAACAGCATGGCTTACAGGAGGAAGAATTCTGTCCCATTCTACACATGGAGATAAGAGGAATAAAGAAGAATAAGAACTAGAAAGGAAATAGAAGAAAACCCAGAGGGGTGTGTGGTATATATATACTTGTACATGTATGTGTAGTGTGAACTAAGTGTAAGTAGAAGTATGCAAGACGTACCTGAAATCTTGCAAGTTCATGAGACGGAAAAAGGACCAGCAATCCTCCCATATGTAAAACAAGTACAGCTTACGTTTTACACTCACTTGGCAGGACGGTAGTACCTCCCTGGGGGGTTGCTGTCTTCAACCTATACCTAGGTAAAAGTAATTTTTTTTTTTTTCAACAAGTCGGCCGTCTCCCCTGTCTGATCGCAGGGTGACCCAAAATGTAAGAAAATCCCCAAAAGAAATGCTTTCATCATCATTCAACCACTTTCACCACACTCACACATAATCACTGTTTTTGCTGAGGTGCTCAGATTACAAAACAGTTTAAAAGCATATACGTATAAGATACACACATATCACTTCCAAACTGCCGATATCCCAAACCCCTCCTTTAAAGTGCAGGCATTGTACTTCCCAATTTCCAGGACTCAAGTCCAACTATATGAAAATACAGTGGACCCCCGCATAACGATTACCTTCCGAATGGCGACCAATTATGTAAGTGTATTTAGTAACGTGCGATTGTAGTGTATGTTTGGGGGTCTGAAATGGACTTAATCTACTTCACAATATTTTTATGGAACAAATTCCGGTCAGTACTGGCACTGAACATACGTCTGGAGTGAAAAAATATCGTTACTGGGGGTCCACGTAAACTGGTTTCCCTGAATCTTCACCAAATAATTACCTGCTCACACTCCAAAGATCGTCAGGTCCCAAGTGCCATTCGTCTCAATTCACTCCTATCTACACGCTCACGGCAAGCTTGCTGGAAAGGTCCAAGCCTTGCCCACCAAAAACCTCCTTTACCCTCTCTCCAAACCCTTTCGAGGATTGACCCCTACCTCGCCTTCCTTCCCCTATAGATTTATATGCTTTCCATGTCATTCTACTTTTGATCATTCTCTCTAAAGTGACCAAACCACCTCAAACAAACCCCCTCTTCTGCCTCTGACTAATATTTTATTACTCCACACCTTTTACTAATTTCCACACTCCGATTTTCAGCATAATATTTTCACCACACATTGCCCTTAGACAGGACATCTCCACTGCCTCCAACCGTCCTCTCGCTGCTGCATAGTACCACCAAGCTCACACCATATAAGAGTGTTGGTACTACTATACTTTCATTACATTCCCTCTTTGCCTCCATAGATATAGTATTTTTGACTCCACATATATCTCAGTGCACCACTTCAACTTTCTTCCTCATCAATTCTATGATTAACCTTCACCTTCATAAATTCCATACGCCGACACGTCAACTCCAAGTATCTGAAAACATTCACTTCTTCCATATCTCCTCCCCAATTTGATATCCAATTTTTCTTTATCTAAATCATTTGCTACCCCTCCCATCACCTTACTCTTTTTCTTTGTTCTTTCAACTTTCTACCTTTACAATCATTCCTAAAATATCCTCGAACCTTTTCAATTTTTCTTTAGAATCTCCATAGCACAGTATCATCAGCAAAAAGTACTGCTCTCTTTTTTATGTTTAAAATTCCCATTTTGAATTTGATTCCCCAGAGTTTAATCCCACCCCTCTCCCGAACACCATAGCATTTACTTCTTTTAAACCCCATCTATAAATATATTAAACAACCATGGTGACATTACACATCCCTGTCTATGACCTACTTTTACCGGGGAAGCTAGTCTCCCTCTCTTCTACACACCCTACCTGAGCCTTCACTATCCTCATAAAAAAACTCTTTACAGCATTTAGTAACTTACCACCTTTTCCATATGCTTGCAAACATCTGCCACATTGCTCCCTATCACTCTTTCATATGCCTTTTCTAAATCCATAAATGCAATTAAAAACTTCCCTACCTTTATCTAAATATGTTCACATATATGCATGATGATCTACACACCCTACCACTCTGAAACTCCGTGCTCATCCGCATCCTACATTCTGTCTTACTCTAATTTTTCCAATTATAACCCTACCATACACTTTCCTGGTATACTCAATAAACTTATTCCTCTATAATTTTTACAATCTGTTTTGTTCCCTTTCCCTTTATATAAAGGGAACTATACATGCTCTCCCACCAATCCCTAGGTACCTTCCCCTCTTTCATTCATTTATTACAAAAGTCCAAACACTTCCAACACTATATCCCCCTACTTTTAACATTTCTGTTAATCCATCAGTTCAGCTGCTTTACCCCTTTCATTCTACGTAATGCCTCGGCGTACCTTCCCCCACACTTACATTCTGCTTTCTTCACTCCTAAAAGGATGGTATATCTCCCTGACACGTGATGAAATTACCACCTCCCTTTCCTTCTCAAATTTAAAAGTTCCTCAGATATTCTCGCCATTCTACCTAATACTCCCTCTCCCCATCTACTAACTCCCCTACTCTGTTTTTAAACTGACAAATCCATACTGTCCTCGGTTTTCTTAACTTGTTTAACTCACTCCAAAATTTTTCTTATTTTCATTAAATTTTTGGACAGTGCCTCTCCCCACCACTCTATCATCTGCTCCCTTTTGCATTCTCTCACCTCTCTCTTCACCTTTCTTTTACTTCCATTTACTCTGCTCTTCTTATAAAACACTCTGATTTGTAAAAACCTCTCATAAGCTAACGTTTCTTCTTTTATCACACCCTTTACTTATCATTCCACCAATCACTCCTCTTGCCACCTGCTCCCACCCCACTATTACACAAAACTTCTGCCCACATTCGAATACTGCATTTTTAAAATCTATTCCAAACCCTCGTACCCCCCCACTACTCCTCTTTGCACTAGCCCACCTTTCTGCCAACAGTCGCTTATATTCCCCGGACTTCCTCCTCCCTTAGTTTATACACATTCACCTCCCTTTTACTTGTTGCTATTTTAGATTCAAATTCAAATTCAATTCAAATTCAAAGTTTATTCTCTATAAGATTACAATGTTGAATTTACAGAATTTGGTTGTTGTGTGGTATACATGTAGTAAATAATGGATTACAGAGTGTACAACTAGAACGCCTCAGATGGCTAGGCATTTCGGGCAGACTTGTTTAATTTTTTATTTTAAAATATTACAAAGTTATGAGGTAAGTTGGTTATTATGCTAAAGTGTTAATACTAGGTTTGTGAGACTTTAGCAATGTGAATTCTTTTGTTTTGGCACAGTACATAGTTCAGTATTGGAATATCATAGGATTCATTATTTTAAGATTGAGATTATGTTTTTTGTTTATGGTCAAATGGGTGAGTGAGTGTAAGTGTGAACCACCAGGTGGTACTCGTGTAGTTGAGTTGATGGGGTGTATTCCCCCCCCCCCCCCCCCCCCCCCCCCCCCCCCCCCCCCCTGGGAGATAAGATGTTTTCTAATGGTAGTTTTGAAGTGATGAATGTATGCAGTTCTAGAGTTTCTCAGGTAGGGTGTTCCAGATTTTAGGGCCTTTGACATACATTGATTTTTGTAAAGGTTAGTCGGAACATGGGAATGTCGTAGGATGTTTGTGTTAGGTGTTTTGCCTGTGGGTTCTGTACACTATCAAGAAAAGCCGTTTTAGGTCAAGGTTGATATGGAGTTTAAGGTCCTGTAGATGTAGACTGCACAGTAGTAATTGTGGATGTACTGAACAGGGAGTAAGTTTAGATCTATGAGAGTGGGGGGGTGTGTTGCCGGGAATGGGATTTAGTGATTATTCTTACTGCAGCTTTTTGTTGGGTTATTATGGCTTTAGGTGTGTTGCTTGCAGTTGATCCCCAAGAACAAATAGCAAGGTGAGGTATGGATATATAAGTGAATGAGTATAGTGTGATAAGGGTGTTTGCGGCACGTAGTATCATATCTTGGGAGAGGATCCCAACCGCTTTGGCGATACTTTTTTGGTTATGTGTTGGCTATGGTGTGCTGAAATTCAGGTTGTTGTCAGGTTAGGCCTAGGAATTTGCCCTCATTATGTCTGGTAATTAGGGTGTGTTGATCCTTAATGTTAATTTGTGCATCTCCTGCTCTGCTACCAAAAATAATATAGTAGGTTTCTGTCAGTGTTAAGCGTAAGTTTATTGGCTGTATCAAGACGATATTTTGATCAGCTCCTCGTTAACAATGGTGTTGAGGGTGGCAAGATTAGGGTGAGAGATGACA
Source organism: Cherax quadricarinatus (assembly GCF_026875155.1). Taxonomy (NCBI): domain Eukaryota; kingdom Metazoa; phylum Arthropoda; class Malacostraca; order Decapoda; family Parastacidae; genus Cherax; species Cherax quadricarinatus. The sequence continues at coordinate 5,111 of NW_026503881.1, forward strand.
TAGTCGTGTTCGTCAGCAAAGGAGAAGGATTTCAGGTGTGGATATGTTGGAGATCATTGATGTAATGAGGAAGAGCAGGGGGTCCAAGACACTCCTGCGAACTCCAGTATCCAAGTGGCCGTCTTGATGAGGCTGTGTCTTTAATGGTGACATATGATACCTATTAAAAAGGGTAGGATTTAAAATGCAAGCGCATGGCCTCTTATACCATAGCGGTAAGTTTTTGGAGTCAGGATGCCGTGGATGCAAGGGTTGGTATGTTTCTGTGTTGTTATAAATGAATATAGTTCTCCTGTGCACGGAGTTTCTCAAAGATTTGGATAGCAATGAGTAAGGTTTGATATTGGCGTATAGTTGTTTAAGCTCTGGAGGTCACCACCTTTATTGTATTGGTGTAACCCTTGCCATCTTGAGTAGTTTTTTCGGGAAAGGTGCTAGTTTCTAGTGACTTGTTAAAACGTAATGAACTAGCATACGAAGGGATATGGCCCGCTCGCTTGTACAGTAAATGGTGGGACATTAGACCAGATTCCCTGAGTTGTTTTTAAGGATGACTTTTTAATCCGTGACTTCCGAGGCTCAGTTGTGTGCAAGATAGAAGGATTTGGAAATTTCCCATCTAGGTAGTCTCCGGAATGGGCATTGCAGTACGTGGGATTTTATTGGCGAGATTAGATCCTATGGTTGAGAAGAAGTCGTTTATCTTGTTAGCTGTGGTCAGTGGATGTAATGGTGTGGCATTAGGTTTAGTTAGGACAATATTCTTGTTTTTTTCTGTTTGTGGGTCCTATATCTGAGAGAGTGTTTTCCAGGTCTTTTTTATATCTCCTCTAGTGTCTGTGAATCTACTGGAGTCAGTATAGTTGTTTGGCTTTCTTTATTTCGTTGGTGAGAACTGATGAATAGTGTTTAAGAATTTCTTTGTGTATTAAGCCTGGCTCTATTGCTTTCATATTGGTGTTTCTTGTCAATGGATTCAGGAATTGGTACTATATTTTAGTTTAGCATGGGCAAACCAAGCCGTTTGTTTGTGATCTGTTTGTTTTTTATAGGACAATGTTTGTTGTATAGTCTAAGTAATTAGTTAAGAAAAATGTCTGTCCAGTCATCAATACCTTTGGCTTGGAGAATTCTGTAGGCCAGTCAACAATCTCTAGGTCAGCTGTGAACTTCCTTATTGAGGCTCGTCATGAGTCTAAATGAGTCTTGTTGAATTCAAGTGGTGGTTTACTAATGTTTGTCAGGAGGAAGGTAGGGTGGTGGTCTGCTAGTGCTATCTGTGATTATCTACTGCTTTAAGGGGGCTAGAATATTGGTCCATCTGTGGTTAGTATGTTTGCACTTGTCTCAGTGGGCCTGGTTGGTTTAGTTACTGTTGGTATGAGACGTGTGTTGTTCATATTGTTGATGAAATCAGTTACAGGCTGATCATCTAGTAAGCCAAGGTTGATGTTGAAGTCACCATCTAAGAGAAGTGTGGTGTTATTTCATTTGTCGGTTTGTTATTAGCTGACTTTAATTTCTCACTGAAATTTGGGATGTTTGTGTGAGGTATCCGGTAAATGGCACAATGTTATAGGTGTCTTAAGGATTTTTACAGTAAAATTAGCAAAATGTATTCCCCATATTCATCACTAAAAGCCAAGTGGTGCTAATTACAAGATAATTGGTTAGAGTAATGATGGCAATACCACCCCCAACTTGGTTTGGTCTGCAGTTGTGAATTGCTGTGTATCCTGGAGGAAGGTAGATATCTATTGTGTCATGCTTAAGCCAGGTCTCAGTAAGAATAATGCAGGAGAAGGGTGTCTTTAGTGATTCAAGGAAGTGCCAGGACGGTCATCATAGTGTTTGCTTAAGGACCTGATGTTGTAGTTAAGTATGATAGAATTTTAGCATTGTTTAGGATAGTGCTGGCTTGTGTTGCTGTGTAATAAAGGCAGTTACTTTCCAATAGGTTTTTGATTGGGTGTATGATTATGGAGGTTTAGATCAGGGTCCAATGTAATCAAATCAATCTTCTAGGTTTAAATTATGTTATTTATATTCTGAGTTGTGTGTTGAGTTCTAGTTACTGATATCTGTAGTGGTGGGAAGTTTGGATAAGTATATAGCTAGAGATTTGGTCATATAGAGTATAGTCCTACTAACATAATGAAGTTGATGTTGTTAAGTGTTGTGTCTGGAATGAACTAAAGTACAACTAGGTATAAACTAGTATATAAAAATTCAAATTTAAAATAGAACAAGACTCTCAATTGTAATGCACTAAGGTCTTATATAAGTTGTTTACAAGGAATTAGAGTATAACTAGATTTAAATTGACAGGATAAAATACACAAGTTAGGTAGTAAAAGAATAATATAAAAAAAAATGATTAAAAATAAAAATGGCAATGACTTGGTTATATATGCTAGTAAGATGGTAGACCAGGATATTATAAAAGTTGTAGTTGAAAATACTAGTTTAAAAAGATACATATAGAATAAGATGGTGATAAAAGAAAGTTTACAATAAGTTTATCAATCTATTTAAAGCAAATTGGCATTAATTGGGATTTTAGAATAAAATTGGGCAATTGAGTATTTCTTTAAAGTGAGGTAGAATTATGAGGACAAGTTATGGCTAGTTATAATAAAATAAGATGAACAGTGATGAGGTAAGTGTAAAAAAAGGGAGATAGAGTCTGTAGATATTAAACCAAATTAAGACTATGAGGTAGAATGCGTCGTGAATACAAAACTAAGACAAATCAAAAGTAGTTGGGGTATTAGACTTTTAGGGGGGCACAAAATTTATGACAAATATAACACTACTGTGGACTGTGGGTATTTTCTGACACCTTTACTCGATTCTCTTAGTCCAGCTCACTTAGGAATGTTTTTTAAGGTCATGTTCTGTAGAGATGAAGTATCTCTTCCCAGTGGGCTGTTTCTAACTGCGATTTTTCCATCCCTCACAAAAGCATGGTGGATTTTTTGGGCTTAGCGTAATTTTCTTAGCCGATAAAGAATGCCATTTACCCCCGGCCGGGATTGAACCCCCGGTCTTAGAGTCTCCAAAAACTCCAGCCGTCGTGCTAGCCACTAGACCAGCTAGCCACAATATGATTCATCAGTCCAACTAGTATATTTCTACACCATAGGAAAGTTAGCACAGGCACCTCTGTGACCACAATGCAAGTTTTTACAGACGAATCTCCAGCTAGCGTGGCCGTGACGAACTCTAGTCTCCAAGTCCCTTCACTTGCGTCAAACATGACTTAAGAACGTGTCATACGATAAAGAAGGTTTTGTCTTGTTTTTGGTTAGGCACTATTGAGTAACCATCTGTTTTCATAAAAAATAGAAGTTTTTTAGTAGGTTGTTTCTTGGAGCTAGTTTGTATTTTAACAGCACTGTTTTTTTTTAACTGCTTGGTAGCATCAGTTTGCAATCCTTTAGGTCTTCACTAGTGTGCTTAAGGCGAAGGTGGTCCTTGATGAGCTGTAGGGGTGGTCTCCATGCAGGTCTTGGGTGACTTGTGGCTGGGAGATGTTTTGCTGTAACTACAACAGCCATCAGATAGCTGTTGTTGGTTCATTATGGGTATTGGAAGTTGGTTATGACATCGGGCAAGTTGTTGGTGCACTCTTGATCTTTCCTCTGTAATGTTGGTAGTAAGTAGGGTGACTTGTCTTTTGAGTTTGCTGATTAGTATCTAGGGGGACTGGCGTGTGGGTGTTTGCTTTGTTGTTCCAGAGTGTATAGTTTATGTTCTAGAGCAGTGATCTTGTTGAGGTAATCGGCATTGCTAAGCTTTTTGTTCTGCATTTTTTGAGTTAGTTGGTGATCGTTAGGTTCTGAATCGTAAGGAGTTTAGCTATTTCTGGGGTCGGGATCTTCTGACATCAAAATACTGCGGAAGGAGTTATCTTGGACTGTGGCAGCAGCCATGTTTGTTGTTGTCTGTCGTGTGTGTGGTGATGCTGGTGGGTGATGCGGGGTTGGTCTGGTGGCTCAGTACCACAAGTTTTCCTCATGTTTTTACTGCTCTCACCTTTTGATGTTAGGGTCTTAGCTGGTTACTGATCTTCTTTTATTGTTCTTGACCTTGTCCATTGGCTGTGCTTCGGGGTGAATAATAGGCGAAGGGTGAATGTTGTGGAGTATCACTTCAGTGGCAGCGGGTAGGAGGGTGGTAGTACGAGTACTTTTTCCCTCCCATTGTTGGTAATTTGTGAAACCTTTTGGGTGGTTTCTGCAGTTGGATATATATCATTCTGGGGATACACACATGTTAGTGTTATGTGGGTTTGATGAGAGTCATCACGGGCTGCTGGGACCCTCAGTGAAGGTAAAATAGAGGACAAGGTTCCTGTGCCGCTGCCGCTGCGCTGTCCCATCTACCTCTACTCTAACATGTAGCTACATCTAGATAATGATCCGATATATAAGTTTGCACCCTCTATAAACTGTTACATCCTGGAGCCTACCCATCAACCTTTTATCACCAATACAGTAATTCAACAAACTACTTTCATTACGTGCTACTTCATACCTTGGTATATTTATTTATCTCTTTTTAATAAAATATGTATTACTTATACCAAATCTCTTTCTACAACAAAGTCAATTAAAGGCTCCCCATTTACATTTACCACTGGCACCCAAATTACCTAACTACTCCTCCATTACATTTTTACCACTTTAGCATTGATATCCCCAACCACAGTACTCTCACACTTGATTCAAAACTCCCCACACATTCACTCAACAGTTCTCAAAATCTCTCTCTCTCCTCTACACTTCTTTCTTCTCCAGTGCATACATGCTTACTATACCCACTTTTCACATCCAATCTTTATTCTCACTCACATAATCCTTGAATTAATGCATTTTATAGTCCCTC
>NW_026503882.1:0-13640 GCF_026875155.1 Cherax quadricarinatus
CCTTCTGAGATACTGGCAGTTATCTCACTCTACTGAGAGATGATGTACTTCCCGTTTCCAACGATACTTACACCAGTATGGATGCTTACTAGAGGCGCTGTGATAAAAATACCTTTTCATAAAGTATACATAGAAACGGACTATTACACTGGTTACACTTCAGTGGGAGTTTCTAGTGGTGCATTCCCTATAAAGTCGGTGGAGTTGCTGATAGTGACGTTCTGCAAGTTGGTATATGTAAGGAATCACTTGTCTTTGACAACTCCACTAATGATAACTATGTCATTGAATTTTGTAAGGAAAAACCTATTTTATTTCCCCTCAGTGTTATAAACTAGAGCAATGTCAAAGATACAACAACCATCCTTGTCAACGGCTAAGATAGTTGATGATAATATCTTGCGTCTGAATATGTTGTTCAGCAATGCCCTGCGCCCAGGATCATTGACACTGTCTTCTCCCGTCCATGAACCTAGTCAGGACTCCACTTATGGAACTTATGGAAAAGAATACCTGCAAGTCGTCAGCTGACGGTGTTCCCAACATAGTGAAACATGTCATAGTTGTACCAGTGACCTTTAGGTAGCAAGATATGGATTTTGCTCACATTAGTCCCATAGGAGGACATTTGGGTGTCAAGAAGACATTACTTAAGTTGGTAAAACATTTCACTTGGCTAAAGATGAAGGAAACTGTCGCTGATCATGTGCGACGTTGTCACGTTAGTCAAGTGACGGGTAAGCTGCTCATACACCTCCGCTTGTTCCTTTAATTCCTATCACCGCTGATGGAGAACCGTTCTCTAGACTCATCATAGATTGTATTGGTCCTTTGCCAAAAACCAAATTAGGGAACCAGAACGTATTTACTATCATGGATGCAGCGACTAGCTATCCCAAGGCTATTCCTATGAGGAAAATTAATGAGCGGGCAATTGTGAGAGCATTAATGATTTTTTTTTTCTCAGGTTGGATTACCACGTGAGGTCCAGTCGGATCAAGGATCCAACTTCACCTCTAAGATCTTTCGTGAGGCACTATCTCATCTAGGAACATAGTCCGTACTCTCCACCAGTTATCATCCAGTCACAAAGTGCTTTAGAAAGATTCAATCAGACTTTGAAGTCCATGATGAGAGCATATTGTGAACACTTCTCCAGAGGCTGGGATGAAGTTATACCATTTCCTCTGTTCGCTGTCAGGGAAAGTGAACAGAAAGCCTCGGGTTTAGCCCATTTCAGTTGATATTCAGACACCAGGTACGTCGTCCCCTCGCTGTATTGAGGGACGTCTGGATGGGAAAATCAAGTCTATCATTGAGCACATCTCCTTCGTTAATACAGAAGCATTTGAAGGCTGCTAGAGAGCTGGCATCAAGAAACCTAGTTACAACCCAGGCTAAAATTAAGTAACGGTATGACCAGCATACGGTCTCTCGTTCATGTAAATCAGGAGACTAGGTAATGGCTCAAAGATTAGTACTCTACAAGCCAGGTACGAAGCCCCCCTGGAAATTGTGAAAAAGCGTGATGTAAATTATTTAGTACGCATTCCAGGGGAAGAGGAAGTCAGAACATGTGTATCATGTCAGCCATTTCAAAGCTTACTACGCTAGTCCCTTACCAACTGCATCTGTACTTCCTAAGACAAAGGAAGAACATGCCTCCCTGCTTGACGTCTCTAGGGGCATAGAGGCGCGCTTTGAAAATTCTACGACACTACAATCGTTGGACCATTTCCTTAGTAACCTGGATCTGGATAAAGCTGCTAATATTAAACACTTGATTTTTGGAATACCTTTGTGTAGCGATGTTCCTAAGCGCTGTACTCTGGGTGTTCACGACGTACAATGTGCCTCACCAATTAAGCAGTCGCCCTGTAGAAGAAGCCCATCGAAGTATAAAGCAATCAGAAAAGAAGTTGACTTTTTATTATCTCATGGAGTAATTGAGAGAAGTAAAAGTCCGTTGTCATCTTGTATTTAGTACCTAAACCAGACAGTAGTTTTAGGACGTGCACAGATTATAGTAAGATTAACTCTGTTACCTTACCTGATGGATATACCCTACCACGCATTGACGACCTATTGATCGGTTCTTGAACCCAGTATGTCAGCTGTTGAGATTCTTTGCAGGGATATTTCAAGTCCTCTTGCGGGGCATGCTCAGGAAATATCGCTTCACCGTTCAGGATGGGCCCTTTAACTAATCTTGTCACTCCATTCTGTTTATGCAACGATGCTTCGACATTCCAAAGTGTGGATGAATGAAACTGACACAATAACTTAGATGGAGTGGAGGCCAGCTTGAGATTTGTCGTGTTATGTGACGAGTGGGAGCAACACTTGACTAAGAGCATTGTTTGAAAGATTGACATCTATACTATGTAAATGTTGTTTTTGGACAAGCTAAGATTACCTACTCTCGGGTTTTTGTATAGGTCATGAGGGGCTCTCCCACTGAGGAAATAGTTCGTGCTATATCCGCATTTCCTGTACCTCAAGATTGAACCAGGGAGTCCAGAAGGTTCTTGGGCATGGCTGGATATTACTGCAGGTTCTGTCCTATTTTTCTCAAGTTGCTGCTTCTTTACCGAGCTCACCACCAAGCAAAAGTAAAGTTCCACTGTACTCAAGAATGCTCTAATTGATTTGCTAGGTTGAAGGCTTTGCTCCTCTGCTCTATCTAAGAATAACCCTGTTTTTTGCAAACCCTCTTTCATATATATTGATGCGAGCTATATGCAGTGGTGCTGTTCTTTTACAGAAGTCTTAACCCTGACATACTCATCCTGTATGTAACTTCTCATCAAAACTCAAAACGTCACCAGAAAAAACTATACAGTTGATTGAAAAAGAGGCACAACATTTCCCTTATATCAATACCATGGAAGTCATCCGTGCTCAGATAATGAGGTGGGCTTTCCGTACCCAGCCATTAGCATAAAAGCATATAAACATTATTTCGCTGCCTGACCACGGTATCGAGTGAAGGTTGTGCGCGTAGCACCCCTCTGCTGTTCAGGCGAGTACCTCAGTTCGTCAAAACCATTGGAGAAGTGAGGACGTGCATGCTCATTTACCAAACATGGCGCTGCAGAGTACAGGCGCTCAACACTGTTTGCGTTGAGTTGACCGTGGGGCTGTCACTGGAGCCACGATGGACTTGTTACTTCCGGACGACACGGATCATTCGTTAAAATGTCGTCAGCAATGTTTATGAAGCGGTGGTGGAGAAGTACAAGAGCCCATTTAGCCGTCATTCAGCTGTCATCAAGTAGTCGACATGATGTATCACGACATCTACACATGGGTTAAAATAAGGAATGTGCCTTTTGAGCGAATGAATTGTTATTATAAAAGATGATACTACGTAATTATGGGTACGGTTCATATGGCCTCTGCAGGTCGGGTGGTGGCTGGGACCTTTATGCTGGAAGTTTTGGAGGGAACATATTCAGTCAAAATGACCTTTCGCCATCCATACCGTCCTATATTTATGTTGCACGCATTTCGAACTCATGTATAAGTCACATATGCGGGGCATACGTCGCCACGTGTCGGATGTGTGGGATCGTATGTCCCCCTTAGGGACAGTGTGGTAAGCGTCGTGGAATCTCCCAAATATCGCAACAGCAACAACCGGAAGGATGGTTCGAGGAAGTGGAGGGGGAGAGAACAGTCTTATGCTCACCCGTCTCGACAACGGAATATCTTGGAGTGAAGAGGTTAGAAAAAAGCGCACGAGGAATGCTTGTGATGATGCAAAACAGCGAGAAGAATCACCATCACTGGATATAAATAAAGTATTTGAAGAGCCTCTGCCCACTATGGGGGACGAGGATTGTAGCGGCGTCTTTAGTGAAGGCACTGGATGTATTGTTAGACGAGTCGATCGTCAACCGTGTGGAGGAACCAGGTGCAAATTTGGGATAGGTGGCCATACGGATGAGGCCGACGGATGGAAAAGCATTGAGTTGGAGGTGTCGCATGGTATGATGGTACATATAGCAGAAGTGGAGGAGCATCATGAAGTACTAAAGAAAATCCAATGCAGGTGGAGGGTTAGGACGCGGAAAGCGAACTGCGACCACCAGACTCAGCGACGTGTTACTCCTGCCCAAAGGCCAGGGAAAATGTTTGGGCGGATGTACAAAGGAAGGGAACAGTGAATCCACGAAAAAAGAGTTTTATCAAGGTGTCCCAAAAAAGGGGAGAGGGATAGAGGTTGTCAAATGTTAAGTGAAAAGTCTATACCTAGTACCAAGGAAAATCCATTAACTGACTTTAAGGTTTTGACAACTAAATATTAACGGTTTGAGATCGGAGCGGAAAGCGAAAGTGGTTTAAGAATTTTTGGTGCGTCTAGATGTGGATGTGGTATTGATCCATGAAACACTATTACAGAATTGGATATGAGTTAGAATTAGGATGTTACGATGTGTATATGGAATATGCGACGAGTTAAAGGAGGCGTCGCCATTCTGGTAATGGAAAAAGCCCGTTTGTAGTACGCCATAGTGAAGGGGGAGACGAGTGTGATTAGGGTGGATGGTTTATGGGGTAGAGTACATATAAGTTTTTTTTTGTAGGTGTATATGGCCGGCTGAGGGAGATGTACGACTTAAACTCATTTGTACAAGATGTATTAGTATATCATCTACGTAGTTTACCAAATGTAGCGATAATAGGGGACGAATGGAATTGTGTAATACGCGAAAAGATGTGGAGCCTCGAGGAGCGGGTTGTTGACTGGGTTCTGGGAGATTTTATTTGACGAGTGTGGGTTTAATGGATTGTGTGTGGGGGGGGTGGCAATGTGAGCATACTTGTCATTAGACGAGATTATGCGGCGAGATTAGATAGAATGTACGTGTCTAGTGCGGTTACAGTGCGGAGAGAGTGTGATAAATGTGGTTTTTTCGGATCATTAGAGGAGTTGTAATGGATGTGTAGATTTGAGGGGTGATGCTAGAAGGGGTCGTCATTTTGGAAATAAATGTAAAGTATTTTGAGAGAGAGAAACATCGTTTGTCTTTTGAGGCATAGGTGGGGAACGCCTTGTGTTGAAGCACCTGGAGATGTGTGCTTTGGTTAATTAGTGGGAAATGATAGCCAAAGCGAATTAAGGAATTTTATATTAGTCAGGGAGTGAGATATAATCAGTTACAGTATGGTTTCAACCGATATTTTAGAGGGCAGTTGCGCGACTGCTATGTACAAGCGAATGCTAATATCCTGTTACAGAAATTGAACGAATTAAGGAGCAACTACGAAATTTTACAAAACGAAAGGTTTGATGGGGAAAGGCTTAAGGGTGGAATCGAAGAGGTTTTGTGGGGAGATCGGCGTCGGCGTGTGCATCTTGTTGAGGGAATTAACACAGCGTCGCAAGCAAATGGAGTTAATGGGGTTGAATGTCATGGTAGGTAATGCAGGGGTTTATAGAGTGAATCAGGTGTTGCGACGAGGAGGGTATGAGTGGGATATTGATGTTGGGGTTAAAGTGAAAACGCAGTGTTGGAATAAGTGAAAATTGCATTGCATGTCAATCGGTAGGTTTGTGCGTGTGTGAGCTGAGGAGCATGAGCGTTGATGTTGGGAGGGCCGATAACGGAGGTGAGACTTGGGAGGCTTTTATCTGGGGCGCAATTGGGTATGCGCCTGGAATAGATGGGTTGCCCAGCGACTTTTTATATTCAAATTGGAACGTTTTAAAAGGGTGTTTTTGGTACGTTTATTCAAATACCATGAAGCGGGTGGGGTTTTAGGGGAACAACAAAGGTTGGCTGTGGGTCGGCCTAGTCTCCTAAAGGCGAGCCATTATCGGTTAAAGATTATCGTGCATCTCGTTATTATGTGGGGACTATAAAATTTTTGAGGATCTTGGCCAACAGAAATAAAAAAAGCCTGGGCAAAGTGATTGACAAGGGACAATATGGGGTGCGGGCAGGTCTATGTATGAAGGGTTACCGGTTGATAGAAGTTTTTATTGAAGAAAGAGTAAGATTGGGAGGGAAGATAAAATCAAAAAAAGGGTATTGGCTATAGATTGGAGGCGGGCAATATGATAGTGTTGGAAACGGAGACGTTATGGAGCTAATGAGATGGCAGGGGTTTGGGCAGAAAAGAAAATTATATCATGGGCCAAATTAATGTATAAAGAGGCATCTTGCGTGTGCAGAGTGAAGGGAGGTTGCGAGATCGGATTCAGATGGGAAGGGGTCTTGCAGGTCAAGGTAAGTTGTCCCCTTTAACCCCAAAAAAAAAATCCATTTTTTTTTGCTTGTTTTCAAGGATCCTCGCGGCTCACCTCTAGTACGCAGGGCTAAGGGTTTTATTGGAAGCAATTGGGTTGGGTAATTCCCACCACAAAAACCATCCGGGCGACGCCCCACAATCTACATACCGGTAATTACAACGACAAACAAACCACTACCCCACCAATCCCTTCTCCTACCCCTCACCCTCTCCCCTCGAGGATCTAACACCTCACCCATAACCAAAACAACTCAAGCACTCTCCGCACATAAGATGAGACACGACGATTTGGTGAGAGAAAAACATGGATTTGATTCGTGTAGAAAGGTTAGTGAAGTTTTGAAAAAGGCTACTGGATGACTATCAAACATGGGAAAACAAAGTATATGAATCTTGGAAAAGGGTCGCGTGAGGAAGGAATGGGTAGCTGAAAAGGTGGGAAAGGGTGGACCAATAAAGATATGTGGGATCTTTTTTGTAAATGATTAAAGTCAGCACATCAAATAAATTCCGTGCGTATCGTTGATGTGTTATGAAGCGTCTTAGTGGGTTTAAGAGCTGCTAATTTAAAGTTTGCAACCAAGGGTGATATCAACGGGGAATGTGCTATTATATAGTTAACTTTTGGCATGTTACGGTAATATTTCCGATACTTCGTTATGAATTAAATAAAGGTTACAAAAAGTGTATTTTAGATTCATTTTGGGGGAACAGGGAGCGAATGGTTAAGTAGAGCGGTTGTCCACACTCCCCCGTTGGCCGTGGAGGGCTGGGTTTTAGATGTCGAAAAGAGGATATTAAGTATGTATTTAAACATAGTTATAAGCGGGGAGGGGGGGCGAAAAAAGAATGACGGTCTTATAGGATACATCAGGAATGCGACGGTGGGTGGGGGGGGTCGGGAGTTCATGATTAGGTGAGGCAATGTTACGGGTCTTCATAAAACGTGAGGGTCACGCACAAAATTAACTTGAGAAATCTTGATAGGGCAGTGGTAAGGCTCTGGTAGCGGCCACGTTAGAAGGAGTTTATCCGATGTATGATTTTGGGCATAATATTTTGGGGGCGTTTTAAATTAAAATTGCGTTTAAAACCTAAAGTGCAGAGAAGTTATGTATAGATTTTTACATGGTATCTTGCCCGTCAGGAAATGGTTTTATTCTATAAGAGAATACGAGAGGATGGGGATTGCAAGGATTGTGGAGGATTGGCGGACTATTTATCATACGTATATTTTGCGATTGTATTGAACTTATAGTGGGTTTGGATGGGTAGGTTTTAAGGTTAGTGGGGGGAGGGGTGTTTGCAGGTTTGAGGGTTTTAAGTTTTAGATATAACTGGGGTGAATAAAAGGGTTGAGAATTGCGATTGGGTATATGATTAGGGATTATATTATACATGATGTGGGCTATGAGGGGAATGCGGACGGCGTGCAAGAATTAATGCATTGGCAGCAACTTTTGATAGGACCAGTGTAGAATAAAGGGGTGTATATGGAGGGAGATGGGGAGAGAGATTTTAGTGAGGGTTTCGAAATTTCACATTTAAGGGATTTTATGGGATTTGCAAAAGGGTAAGGGGATACGAGGGGCTATTTTCCTAGACGTGGGTGTGGCAGGAGAGCTGTTGTATGGATGATAATTGAGTTTTGAATAGCTAGAGGCAATAGGGTTTTTACCCCGGGGTTTCAGCAAACTAACACAGTTATCATTTAGGAAAGGTGTAGCACTACGATTGCATATTTACATGTATAAATCATTTTCAGGACTTTATGATGAAAATTTTCAATGAGACTCAAATCTGTTATAGGTGTCATTATGTTTTTGATTCAATTGTAAGTGGTTTAAAAGTGTTTTCTAGGCTAAAGAATTGGTTTATTTTTGTTATATTTATGCTGTGTTACAGTGTGCTTTTCAGTAATATTATATTACTATGTAACTAGTTTGCATTATTTTCTTTGTTTTGCTGAAGGCTGTAATATTTCGAAGATGGTAATATATACATCGTCTTAGTTTTGTTTTGTTATAGTGGATTTTTGATAGTGACTTTTTGTATTATCCCGTTTATTCGTTGAATACTAAATAACCTATGTATGTTAGATTCTCGTGATAATCGCCAATATTAATGTTTTGAGTATCGTGGTGCTCTGTTAAGAACCTGGATCGTAGAATTAGTCTTGTATACGTGTGTTGACAGGCAGAAACCTCACTAGTATGTGCCTGGATGTAGTCTCATGTAGTGTAATGTGTGTGCTTGTGTGTGTCATTGTGCGTGTTTGTTTTTGTTTATCTCTGTTTTATTGTACAATCTTCATAATTTTCAGTGTTTGATGTTTGGTAATATGTACCTGTTAGTGATGTTCTTTACAATAAACAATACTACTGTAATGTTAGTGTTGTGTGTGAGAGTGTATATTCACTGTATATGCGGTGTGTGTGTTGTGAGAGTGTATAATTACTGTATTTTTCGGATATTAAGGTGTGTTGTGTGTGAGTGTAAATACCAATGTAATATACGGTGTGGTGTGTGTGAGTGGTGATTTTTTTTTTATATTTTATGTAAAAAAAACTGCATATTCATAATACATTGTATTACTTACAAACAACCACGGTGAAATTAAAATAAATGCGTACATACAATATGAACTTATACCTCTCCGAACATGAAATTACACACCAACATTACAACTAGTCAATAAACCCAATCCACATCCACTGTAACTTTTTAGAAGTACTTAGTATTTGATGACAATAACATACATACTATATAGATATATATATTATATCTATATTTTATAAATAGTTTATATATATATTATATATATATATATATATATATACAACATAACATACATATACATACACATATACCAAACACACACACACATATATATAAATTAAATTAAATATACAACTAGGATCGTTATACAGAAAATACATTATTTTACTTGCATGTCACAAGTACTTGGCTATATAGGGCACCATACCTAACATATACACCACAATATTGAAAACCCAACCTTTCCACATCCTTGCAATACAAATTTATAAACAGGGCAAAATACAAATTAATGATTATAGTATAAAATTAAAAAACCATTACTAGATATTACAAAACATCTGTACACAATCCGGTACATTTTAAGAACACATAGCTCAAGGTATATTACAACCATATACATAACCACAACCATATACATTAACTATAAACCCTCCTTTTAATAATCATTATTGCCAGTGCAGACACAGCTGACACTTTCTACCCCCCCTCTCGTATGTACAGTCACGTTCTAAATAAACATACTTTGAATTATCCTAAGAAAGGTCATACCCTGAACCTCATCAATCCTAAAGAGTTGGTGAGTGCTTGAACAAGACAAAAAACACAAAATTTACAGGACTCAAACACAGATATGAAACATTATCATTCCTATCACATACACTGTAAATAAGTAGAAGAATATACACCACCAATATGATATCAAATATTAATGTTACCCATGAATGACAACTTTCAAAAACATTGCATATCGTGAAGGTCACACTCAAAATTGCATAGAAAATACACCACTTGCACATTTGCGGTACAATACTAGGCTATTGTAATAATTTATAAAGGAACCCGAGACTAAAATATGACTAGATAGTTATAAGATTCAGGCTGCTGTAATGGCCAGTCCCAAAGAACTGACAGTATCTCAGAAAAATTTTGTAGGTTGATACCAACGTGCCAATCTAATTACTTAAAAAACGAGATCTAAGGGCTCGGTATCCTGGCTTGCAAGGAAATTTTAAACAGTGAACATAAACATCAGGCTTAGAAATGTAACCCTGGACACACACTTATATTCACTATGCAAAACATTCTCGTGATACATGGCGTACCATCCATACTAATTCTCACTACCTTCCTCTTACACTACAATCAGTCCAGATAAACCAAACCCCCCCCCCTTACATACCCCCATAAGGAGACCACTCCTTTGTCTCCTCCTCCGGGACCCCGCCTAAAGGAACCACAGGAGATTCCTATAACCTCCGACGGAAACTATTTTCCCAAGGACGCCCATCAACTAACTTATTCCTACACTTCGTCCTATAGAATCTGGCACGCAACGCTTTTATCCTCATATCACCCCTTAATCCCTCATTCCCCATAAAATGTCCAGATTAATCCACTATGATATACATTATAGCCTTCCAACATCCTAGGAATCCCTTAATCCAGTAGTAAAGCCCTTAAAAGCGGCATACGACCCCCCAACAGTCTGATACACCACCATTCCATGATCTCACCCCTCAAGGAGGGTACAAAAAAAAACCACATGAATAAACTCGTTTCAAACTCACACAAAAACTGACAAAAGCCTCTTCCACTAACCCCATACTACGTAACAACCTCCTTGGAAGCTGAATCCTTGTATACCTTATACTAATTCTCTTACTCTAGCCGTGTATCCGAAGCTTACTAAACATCTTTCCAAATTAACCCCCCAATCATTCGTTGATTACACGGGCTACCCCTTGCATAATTCTTGCCCTTTCCTACCTCACCAACCGTTTCACTTTGATTTTATCACCCTGTGCACTGTCAATTAAAATCTCACCTTCTTCAACAAACCCTCACATTCCTTCCACTCCACCATTTACGTGCCTCCTCCATAACTCTTCTACTTTAGCGCCCTCACACCCCTTCCTCTATACCTCCCACTGATATTTACAGCCTACTCTCAGCCTAAAGGCAACACAACCTTAACCCCCTCTCGAACATCCGTCATAACTACCTCCTTACTTAACCATGCCCTCCAAATCCCACACAAACTTCAGCACCCTTCCTCTGCATTTCCACAATATCTCGTACCTTAGGGAAAAACTCCCTGCCTCCCCCCAATACCTTGCTATAGACAATCCGTGAAATTTACCACCACTACCCTTGATGTAAACGCTAAGTCCCTCGCACTTAAACCTCTAGTCTACTTAAAACTCCTTTACCGTGACAGGATCCGAATTTACCCTTCTGATGCCTGCATTTCCGCCAAATACAATATCCCATTCCTTGATTCTGTCAACCACTGTCCATCCTAACCCTATCCCAAGACCCCCCCCTATCCAATTCGGGACCTCTAGTAACATGATTTCACCCGTATTAACTCTCATTCCGGTATTCATACCAAACATCTGAATCACTCTACCACCCTCCTTAACTTCCTCTGACCCCTTAGCAAAACACTAGTATCATCCAATACCCAACGATGCCCCCTTTGACCCCCTTCCATCTCCTGATTGTTCATTACCCTGCTCAAACAGACTCATAAAAAGGATTCTGCACCAACGCAACGAGCAGCTGTGGACTGGACAGCCTGTCCAAGCCTCTTCCATTGGTACACTTTACCCAACACCTCCCATTGACCTGTACCTCACCTCTGCCCCATCATACTGGGTGTTTCACCCACTCACTACCCCTCCCGAAACCCCAACCTCTCTAAGCAAACCTAAAAATCTCTGTCCACGCGATCATAAGCATTCACCAATCTAAACCTCGTATTCCCTCCCGTAATCTCTCTAGAAAATCCCTAATCAACCATGTCCTCCTCATCCTTCTCCGGAATTTCCCAAACTGTCCCCTTTGTAACACTTAACCCAACACTTTTCTCATTTCTGTGGCCAAAACCTAGCAAAATCTTGTAATCGTGCACATTAAACGTAATCGCACGGTACTCATTTCAAAACTCGGGCATTCCTTCTTTTTGGGCACTAAAACCGTGACACCCGTTCTTTGTGATTTCACCATCCTCCCACTTACTTAACTACAATTCAAATCCCCACCAGGAAAAAAACAATGCCGAACACTCCCCCAATGTACCTATAAATAAAATCGTTGGTATCCGTCTATGCCTGGGGTTTTACCTGGCACATCCAAAAAACTGCCTCCTCCACCTCCTCTACTTAATACTTCCCGCGAATCCTGGTCACTGTCTGCTACTTAATACTCTATTAAACCATTCAATCCCAAACCGTCCTCACCACTCCCTGCACCCCTCCTCCACTTATCCCTAAACCAAAAATCTGCATACAAACTAATATTTTCCGTGGTGGATAGGCCTTGACCCTCCTCAAAGCCACCCCCCCCCCTGTACCTGCCTCAATATACGCCAAGGTGGTCTTCGCCTGCCGTTCCTTAAACCTCCTTAATACAAAACCCGATGGCCTATCTCCCCTTAAGACATCCTCCAAACCCTGCCCTAACTCGAATGCCTCAATTTTTCATTGTGAATTTCCGCCAACCTATTTCGCAACGTTCCATGTCCTCACTCCGCCCCACACGTTCCTCTGCATAACAGTCATTTAACTGACCCTCAAGATAATTTTGTAGGCCATAGCTCCACCTAGCCATCTCCTTACCCCGTACTTTAAAAAATTTCCCAATTTCAACTTTAGCCCTCATTTCCCACCAATCCAGCAAATCCATTTCCATATTCCTAGTCTCCCAAAAGGATTTCCACCAATCTTCAAACCCCGTAGGGTCACCCTCTTCCCTAAGTAGCCTCACATTTAATTTCCAATATCCTGCATAAACCCTCACTATGCCATCTACCCTCAATCTGCTATAACAGCACGATGATCAAAAAAACCCACATCGATAGTCCTCACCCTCTCCACACCTATGCCCTGCCTAACATAAATCCTATCTAACCGTGGCCTCATATCCCCTACGAATAAAAGTGTGCTCCACTCCACATCCCTACTTCCCACCACATCTAACCGCTCCAACATCTCGCAAAACATCCCGCAGAACCCCCAAAACACAACCCGCCCCCCTCGGAACCACATCACCCTTCCTAATGACACAATTCCAATCCCACCAATCACCGTAAAAGCATGTAAACCTCTCAAGTGATATACCAAACCTCGCGTACAAAATCCACCTTCACTCTAGTGTTACTAGTTGCTGGCATGTACACACATACAAAACTAACCCTCCTGGCCCCCCAAAACCCATCCACCCTGACAACCCTCCCCCCCCCTCCTCCCAACCCAGGATACGCAAAGGACTGGTCTCCTTTACCGCCACAGCCACACCTCCTTTCAACCTCAAAGCATCACATGTAAACAACCTATAACCTTTCAACAACAACTCACATCCTAACCTATGGTTATGTTCCTGCAAAAAACAGACATCAATACTAAATCTCCTCAAAACCCACTCTAACCATACCCTCTTGACCTCGGTTTTTAAGACCGTTTACATTGAAAGTTACACACCTGAATTTTAACAGAATGGCGGCTTACCCCTGTGCCGCTGAGGCTTACTTGGTCCTCCTTTTAAGGGTTTCGGTTCCTCTACAATCCCCGTTCCTGCCCCCCAACCCCCCCTGTCCCTTT
>NW_026503883.1:0-10579 GCF_026875155.1 Cherax quadricarinatus
CAAAAATATTTTCACTTTGTTCATGGAGAAAGGGTCCCCTGGATTTTCAACAATATTGGATGATCACAATCTGTTTAGGTGCTGGTACAGATGAACTAGACCAACGAAGCTAAATAAATGATCACTGGAATAATCATTGATGTACTGTATGTAGTTGACAGCATTCTTACTATACCTCTGATTCCTTAATCTCTGTAAGAGTTCCCTTGTTAGAAAAGGTGGCTTCATGGTAAGTCTTCCCAGGGCATTTCACACTATTTTAATTGTTAAAATATTGTCAAGAATTCCTGCTTCAGTAACTGATCTCCCTAAGTGAACTCAGAGGAACACTCCCATTCTTAAAAACTGTATACACAGTTTCCTCTGCCCTCCCTGCTACTCAAGCATTTATGCTGCCTCTGCTAGGCACATAGCTGCTGCTTAGAGACACTTAAGGGCAATTATTTTTTTTTTAAATGCTAATGTCTCTTAAAGGCATAGTTAGTTTAATTTTTATGACTAATTCTTCCTTAATCATTTAAAATCTTTTAACTGCTTCTTTTGAGTTTGACATTTGATCAGAAAAAAAATATATATATATATACAATCTTTTAAAGTTAGTTCTACTCTACATAAAGTACAACTTTTTTTTCCTTAATTTCTGAAAGACTTATCAACTCCTCTAAAGGATTTCTGATCAGCCTGCAATTATAAAAGAAAAATCACCGAGCTGAGATTGTGAGCATCATTTTACATCCTTTTAAAGGAATTCTGAACTGTCAATGCCTTGCCTGTGTGTGTGGTGCCTGTACAAGACTTGTAAAGAAAATGTAAAGAAAACAGAAAAGTTTAAAAACATGCAGCAAAGGAAATTCTAGAAGTAAGAAATAAGGGCTTTGGTATACAACTGAAAAACATGAAAGTTAAGACACATGTGCAACATCTGGATATCTTTATTGTAGTAGACGTTTCGCCATCCATCTGTATTGATAAAGCCACTGGATGGCGAAACGTCTACTACAATAAAGATATCCAGATGTTGCACATGTGTCTTAACTTTCATATTGTCGGTATTTTATACCTTTCTTTGCACAACTGAAAAACACAAAAGCTGCCTTCATTAGAAGATATAAGACAGATATAATAACCACCTTTAAGTTCATAAGAGGCTATGTTAAAAAAGATGGGGAAATTCTTTTGGAACTAAAAATATAGGATAATTATTGACAACCAGAGTGAGCAGACACATGGGGTGAATCTTAGTCAGTGGTTGTGTGAAACTACTACAAATTTTACAAATATTTAAGAAGAATTAAAAAATTACGAGACAAAACAAGCATAGCTCAACTCCTGTGCCACAAATAGGTAATCAAACATTTCAAGTTATGTTATGCAGGCACTCTGATACATTACATGCCATCACACAGTGACACATGAGATACTTCAAATGGTGAGCTATACAATAAATTTAAAATAATTAACATTATATAAAAACAAGTATGTTTTGGTTAAAGTAAGTTGGGAAAGTTCTTTTTTTTTTCTATAGTTAAACCCTGGTATGTTTAGCACTTCCTTTTGATTATAATAATAATAATTCTATAGTTACATTTTTGTAATTCATTTTTAATTTTAGCATTTTTAATATTTCATAGCAAGACTGCACCTATAAATCATATTTTAACTGACTCGTCTACTTCAGAGAGCATCCAAAGTAATTGAAGTGAAAAGCCCAGTAAAATTTTCACTTGTTTGTATCATGCAATTTAATATTTATTTTTCAATAGCATTATTTAATCATTCTGAAATCAAAATGAATATTCACCTCTTCTCTTTTTCTTTCAATTTCCTCATTTTTCCCATCAAGTAGAGATCGCAATTCCTTCACCAAATCTTTCCATTTATATGCTTCAGACTTCTCAGACTTCAGACTGTCCCGCATTCGAGACAACTCACTTGTTAGTTGCTCTAACTGAAATTTGTTGTATCTATTAGTTACCCAGTAATTTACTTCTCTTAATTCTTAAAATTAATGAGGAAGGTTACACATTAGAAAGTACATATTTTAGACCCAGGAATACTGTGAAATGTTTCACTAAAATGAAATGTAAAAGTAAAAAATATATTATTTTATCAAAGTGTATCCAAACTCCTTCAACTCTTGACAGGTTTTCTCCAAAACAAAACTTTGGAGGTCGCTTTTGGTTCTCTTTCCGCAAGCCTGTTACTTCGGGCCCAAATTTGACATTTTTTTCTGAGAGCTCATGTTAGTTTCTTCTGTTTCTAGTTCGGAAACTAACCCCTGATTCGTTTTTCTCCTCCTCAGTAAATCTAAAATTTTTAAAAAATTTTTGTCTTTGGGCCCTACCTAAAAACCTAATGTAAAATTTTCCAAAACAGCAAAAAGTTAAAATTTCTAAAAAATCATCTAAAAGTGTTTGCAACAAAATTACATTTTTTTTTTTAATTTTGCAAAGCAACTTGAAAATTTTGTCTGGAAAGGGCAACTTTTATTTAAAATTTTTACCTTCTGCAGATTTTGGGCTTAGATACCCAACAAAAAATTACAGTGTAACTAACTAAATTTTTGGGGCATAAGTTATTTTTATTTTTACATAGCCTGGCATCTCTTTATTTTTTTTTTTTTTTTTTGCAATACGAAACCAAAATCTCTCCATTTATAAAAGACAAAAAGAGAAGTATGTACTAACCCTCAGTAAAAATTCGAACTAAAAAAAATTTTAAAGACTTTTTAAAAATTTTAGATATTCTACCTTTTAAAGTCTCTGGAAACAACCATCTGAGCCCTTGCTTGGGCACCCTGAAAGTTCCAGAAAATTTTTTTTCCCCAAATTTAACTTTTTCCCTTCCCCATTCTTCCCTCTCTTTCAAATCCCTTTGGTTTAAATTGAAGGGGTAGGGGGATAAAGGTGGATGCAGGGGGAAAATGTTTTTTGTTAGGGCATGCTAACAAAGACTTTTTATATACTTAATATTGAAATACAGCCCTCACTTTTTCTGCTTCATTTTGTTCCCTTCGAAACTTTTTCTCTAAATAAAAATTTTCCCAATTAAAAAAAAACAAATAGATCAATACAGTTTTCAAAAAAATTTACTGTTTCGGGCACAAGTACCCCTCTTGGATAATTCTGGTAAAAGGCTCAACATAATCCCTACTCTCTCAGAATGTGACTTTTAAAAATTTGGAAAAGGGGAATTAAGATCCCAGAACAAGATATAAAAAATTTCCCAAGAAGAAATTTCTATAGTTACCCCAGTAGAATAAGCTAACTTTTGGGTTTTTAATTCTTGGTATTGTTCCATGAAAAAAATCCCAAAAATTATTTATATACTAAATTACCCTTTTTAATAACTTGGGGAAAAGGGGGTTTTTGGTAACCCCCTTCTTTTATACATTAAAAAATTTATATAGAGAAATTTTTGTTTTTCTGTTTGAGTCACCCGTTTTTGGGGGGATCCCGGCCATTTGCTTTTGAAAAAAAATTAATATACGGGAACTTGATAAATTAGACACATGTAGAAAAACTTGGGGTATCGTTAATAAAGGAAATGTTTTGCCACACATGGCTTCACAGCCATAAAAAGGGAAAATTTGGTGAAAACAGAAGTTTGAGGTAATCACCCCCCTTGAGCCTGATTCAATGTAATCATCCATCAATCTTGAAAAGAAATACAGCTTTATTACAAAGAAGTGGTTATTCTGTGGGCAGGAGAGGTGCACAGTCGTGGGTGGTATCACTTTTTACAAATCCAAATGTGGAAGCAGGCCCAGCCTGCACCTCTGCGCCTACAGTATAAAACCCACTTCTTCACACACATATGCTCAAATTCTTTTTCAAGACTGATGGTTTGATTACATCGACTAAAGGGCTGGGGGACGTTTAAACCAAAATTTCCCCCTTTTTTTTCACCTTTCCCCTTTTGTAAAAAACAAACGAAGCCACTGTGTGGAAAAAACCCTTTCCCCTACCAAATTTTGCACATTTGTTTTAATTTATTAACTTGTGGGTTCTCTGAACCATTTATCTACATACAAATATAATTTTATCACAGCTATAATAAAGGTACACTCATAACAGATGAAAAAAATTTTTGGGCCTTACTTTTCTCAAAAAGTTCAAAGTTTTTGTTTGCAGTAACAGTGGCAAAACTGAAGGCCGGCAACCCAGTACGTAAATTGTACCCACACAAACTTTCACACTTAACTAAACATTTTTAAACCACAAAAAAAATTCAAGGAAGACTTTTTAACATGAAGTAGAGTTCAGTGGATACTGTCCGGTTTGAAAGACAGAAATTGAAAGAAAGGCAGGGGATTATTAAATAAGTTTACTAAAAAAAATACTACATGCTACAAAAATTTTAAAAATCCAAAACTCAAATACAGTAATGCAAAACTCTTAGTGATAGAAATCCAAACAAAGATCAAAAATTAAATTTTATTTTAAAAAATTTTACACAACCCACCATTTAATAGCACAGGGGTAGAGAGAATAATGTGACTGGGAAATAAATAATGGACTACAAAATTTTAAAAGTAAAAATCAAAATTTACCGCAAGCAGAAAAAGTGATCATTTTAACTGAGACAAGAGATGAAAAAAAATAAAAAAAAAAACTGTAGTCAGAGTTCAATTACTAAAAAAAATAAATTTTTTTGCCTGTGAAAACTGCAAAGAAAACAAAAAAGTCAACAAAAATTCCTCAACCCAAACCAAATTTTTTTTTTTTTTACCTACCCACACAGAAAAAAAGTTAACTAATAAATTCAACACAAAATACAAATCCATAAATACAAAATTTTAAATAGAGTTATAATTTTATCAGTATGCTTGGAACTAAACTATGAAGGGAAGAAGAAAAAATTTTTTCTGTAATACATAACTTCACATATTTTTTCACCACAAGAAAACCTAAATATATCTTGTATTTTCAAGATAAACAAAATGTCATTTAAAATTTTTTTCAAGAACCACACACAGGAACTTTCCAAACAAAAGGCAAGGGGGAAAACAGAGCAAAGCAACCTTGACATTTGGGCCAAATGGTGCACTTGTAAATAAAGGGCAACGGGGGCGCAGGGGGGAAAGGGTTGGGCATTCTTCCCAAAACCTAATTAGGAACCTCTTAAGGGGGTAAATGCCAGAGAGACAGAGGCTATGCTGACCCCTTATGGTTCCCCAAACTGGAAAGAAAAACATAAAAAAGCAGGATAAAGAGTTATGACCGGGGTTTTGCAAATGTCTTCAACAAAAAAACCTTGTTTTTAAACCACTTCTTCAATAATCCATTAAAAATTAACTTTTAATTTTTATGAATTTAAAACCAATAATAGGAAATTTTTAACTCAGCAATTTAAATTACAAAAATTAGAAATAAAAAGGGACTATAAATTATTAATTTAAAATTTCCCTAAATACTATATTAAAATTAAATTTTAAATTGTAGTAAAACAACATAACAAAAAAACCCAATAATAATTAAGAAGATATGAGTAAAGCAGAAAGAGTATAAAGGGAACAGAAAATCAAAAAATTTGCACAACTTCCCGGGGGAGCATAAACCACCTAAATAAAAACAATACAAGAAAACGGGACCAACTCCCCTTTTTCCCCCTCTCTTTGAGTTCGTTGGCACGGGACACCTCTCAAGGGGTCGTGTTTTTCCCTCCTCTACAGGGTCAAGCATTTCCCTGATCTATATCAGAGACAAGTAGAAAAGTTAGGGGCAACATATAATAGGTAAAATAAATATTTTTAGAGGGAATAATTAGAAAAAAATCAAAAATACATCATATACAAAATATAATGGCCATTCAATGTGGGGGGGGAAGGGGGGGTTATTCCTTTAAGTGGTGAAGGGGCCCGGATTAGAGGAATTGGAGCTACCCTCATCTTTAAAACCCTACCCCCGGCCCGGGTTGAAACCCCCGGTTCAATCCCGGGCCGGGGGGATGGGTTTTTTTGCAATCGTGTTTATTACGATTTCTTGAGTCATACCTCAAACTTTACTGGGTAAAATCTGAAATGCTTCCCATCCCCAAATCCCCTATGACTGATATGGAGAAAAACAATAGAAAAAAGAATAATGACTTTTATAAAAAAGGGACTGAGGGAAAGTCGATGATGATAAACCTTTAAAGGGAAAATGGGCCCATGCTGCCAACAAACTCGTGCTTTTTGTAAAGAAAAGAGAATGAAGGAGAGAAAGAAAAAAGGGAAAAGAAAATGGGGGTTTGGGTGGGGGAAGGGGGGGAGGAAAAAGGGAAAGAATACATTTTGACTACAAACTGAAACAAGGGTTCTGGTGTTATATTCCCTTTTTTTAGGTTAAATTTCAAAATGTCAGTTAAGAAAGAAAGCACTTGAAATATTTCCTGTTATCATCCTAAACCAAATTAAATCACTTAAGATGGTGTCCTTCCCTTCTCCTTGCTGTTAGTTCTAACAAATTTTTTCTTTTGAACTCAAAAGTGGTTCTTCTTTCAACAAACCGCAATATGGGCCCCCCAAAACAAAGGGGAAACCCAAAAAAAAAAAAAACGAAAGTTTTTCTTTTTAAATTTATAATATATACAGGGGAAGGGGTTTCTAGCCCTTTTAAACCCCATTTTAAAAAAGCTCTTACAACTCAAAAATGGTTTTAAAGCTTTTAGTTTCCCCAGGTTTAATTTATATTTTTTTTATTTTGTAAATTTTAATCCCGAGTAACAAATTTTGGGAAATAATTTCTTTTTCAATTAATCCTTTTTTTTTATTTTTTCCTTTTAAATGTCCAAACGTAAAATCCACATTTTCTCCAAGGGGCTCCCAACGGTTGGGGTCACTTTTTTTTCATTCTTTTTTTATGGAGAAAATTCCCGGGTTTTTGGGGGGGGGGGGGGGGAATTACCCGCGCAAAATAGATCCGTTTTGGGCATTTAAGGGGTTTAAAAGCCATTTTTTTAGTTTCTGTAACCCGCCATAAAAGGGCTCGGTTTTTTTTCTTATTTTTTCTCTTAATCTCATTTTTTGCAAATAACTTATGGGTTTTTTCTCCATGGGGAAGTAGAACAGAATTCTTCCTTCATAAACCCCTGCTTTTCTAAAAGGTGGGCTAAAATGCCCAAAACAAGGGGCCCAGTAACCCCTTTTCTTGTATACGGTTTCTAAAGTTATGAAGAGAAACTTTTGTTTTTTTTTTTGGGGCCCCCCTCCCCATGGGGTACGACTAGTTTGTGAAGAGAGTTTTAAGTTTTTTGTTTTTTGAGGCCCTTTTTAATGAGGGGAGGTGGGGTTTTCTAGCTTTAGTTTAAAAAATTTCAGGGTTTGGGAAAGCATTACACAAGTTGGGTAGGGTTTTTTGGGACAACAGGGTAAAAAGAATAAATTCCGAGTTTGGGTGTTTATGATGGGATGGGGGCTGTGGTTGGTGGTAGGATGGGGAGGGAGGAAGGGGGAGGAGGTTATTGATGAATGGGGTGAGACAGATAAGCAAGTTAGTCATGCTTGTTGTTTCCCATCTTTATTCCTCCTGCTCTCTCTTCCTTGTAAACTCTGCATCTTACTCCTCTGACCCTTTTTTCCTGGGAATTTGGGGAGGTGTTTTATGGCCCTCATGATACCCCCCCATTTGTCTTCCCTCTCCCCTTCCTTTGTTTTCCCGGGGACCACCTGCTCCTAACCTTTAGCTTTTATTTCTTCTCATTTAGTCTGTCTGGGAAAACACACACCCTCTCTCTCTCTCTCTCTTCTCTCTCTCCATTCTCCCCCTCATTTTCTCCTCCATTCCTCTCTCCCCCCAACCCCCCCCCCCCCCCCCCCCCCCCCCCCCCCCTTCTCTTTATTCTCTCTCTCTCATTCTCCCCCTCTCTCATTCTCTCTCCCTCATTTTTCTTTCTCTCTTTTCCCTTTTTCATTCCAGGTCACTTTCTAAAAAAGGCATTCCCCCATGTTGAGCTCATACTTCCAAAACTCATGGAGGAAATCCTTTTAAAATAAAACATATCTTATTAATGAGTAACCCTTTCAAGGAGCCCCCAAAAAAGTCCTTTTCCTTTCTTAAAACTAGGGATGGGAACCCTTGGTTTGCACTGCAACCTGCTGCCGACATAGTTTGTGAAGAGCATGTTTGTGGGATGTATTATTTTTTTCTCTCTCTCCTCTGTTCCCCGAGAGAGCATTCCCCAGCACTCAGAGGTTTTTTCTATATTTAATTTTAATTTTCTGCTTTTTGTGGGCATAAAATGAAATTTTTTCCTTTTCCCACCTAGATATATCCCTGTCCTGATGGAGCCATCATTACCAAAATATTAATTCCTCAAGTGAGATAGAAAAAGATTTTTTAAAATGTCACCCCCTGGCATTATTTTTTTCATTTTGAAAACTCATTATACACATGTCATCCCCCCCCCCTTTTTAACTTCTGCATCATTTTCTTTTTTACCTTTTACATTTTTCCTTATGTTCTATGGTGATCATCCTTGTTTTTTCAAAACACCTCCCCTTTTTATTATTTATTCTCTCCAAATTTAAGGGAGGGGGGAAAGGGGCACGCTGAACATCATGTTATTTCTATTGCCTGAGGAAGATTTATTGATAGCACTTGCAATTTTTCTGGGATCTACTGAAGTGGGCTTTTTTGCCTCAGTGGGGGAAAAACCCAAAAGGTTTAAAAAAAAAAAAAAATTTTTATCATCCACAAAGGATGATTCAAGCTGTGGGGGTTTTTGTTTGTATCTTTTTTACCCAAAGGGAAAAAAGGGAGAGGCACCAAAAAATTTTTGGCCCCGGGAAATGATCTTTTTACTGTGGGGGCCCAAAATTGGATTTTTCCCTTGTTCATTTCTTCTTTGAAACCCCTTCATCAAAAAATTTGGGGGAAGGGGGCTTAGGGGTTTTTTAATTATCCTGTCAAATTTTTTGATTACTAAGTCTTGGGCGGGGTCTCAGACCAAAACCACGGGGGGGTTGAAACCCCGAAACCCTCTCCAGTATTTGGGGTATATTTTGGAAAATTTTCCCATGCCTGAGTTCATGCTGTTTTTTTTTTGATGAGACTGTCATCAAGGGGGCAGGAGGGGCCCCGCTTTATAAAACACGTTAGGTTTAAGCAAATGGGTGTAAAGCAAAAAACATGTAAAGGTAAAACATAGCTTTTTTTTTTACTTTCAACATATAAAAGCCTGAAAAGCAGGGTTTTCACCCATCAAAGTATTAAGTGAGCAATATACTAGGCCCTAAAAAAAAGCATATACTGTACACATACATTTTCTTACCTTAAAATATTTTTTTTCCTTAAATTCATAGGCACAAATAACCCCACATAGGAAAGGGGGGGCTCACGTTGACATTTTTGCCAAATTGGACCTTTACAAAGTCACACCCAACAAAAGGAGAGGAGGGAGTTTTATATAGGCCGCCGCGGGGCTCCCACAAGAAGGTTTGTAGAAAAAGGGAAATAGAAGGAAATGGGAAGGAGTATATAGTAGTTAGTAATGGAGTCAGTCAAAAGGGAAAAAAAAAAAAAAGAAACACACAAGGGAGCTAGGGTCCATAAAGGGCAGGACCAAAAAAACAGATGCTTTGTCTTGACGTTGAGTCCCTTCACTTTAAGCCCCTCGGAAAAATTCCCCAGTTTTTTCAGAAATGACCAATGATGGGTTACTTTCATCTCCCTATACATACTGATGTTTTTCCTTTATCTTACTCCTTTGTGGGGGGACTCAAATTCCTTTTTTTTCCAAGGGAAATATTATTTTTCCAAAACTTTGGGGTTCCAAAGGGGTCCCTGTTCTTGCTAATTTCCCTTTAAAAGGAATACTTCGAGACTGTTTTTTATCTGATGTCGCCCCTTTACTCTGGTCTCCCCCTGTAATTTTTGGGGCCGGGGGCCTCCAAAACTAGGCTCTTTCCCAAACCCTTTCTCAGTGCCCTTAATAAAACCTTTTCCCCTTCCCTTAAATTTAAAACTGAAAGGGGAAAATTTAAATTTTTTGCTTCCCTTTCCCTTTAGTTCAAGGGCCACCGCTCAAATACAGGTTTTGCTTTTTCGGGGTTTCTGCAAGCCATTCATGGGGCATGACATTCACTATTTTCTCCCCCATACTCCCCCTGTCAAAAAAAAGGGGCCACCTTTTCTCTTTTTCGTGCTCTCTGCATTTTTTTATCCTTTATTCCCTGAATCAGAAAATTTCCCCCCTCTTCGTAAATTTATTTTCTCATCTTTGGGTACCCTTCCCATTTCTTAGACTCTGCCCCCTCACATGCTAAACAGGGCTTTTTTTCTCCCCAGACTCTCTACTCCCTTTAAATACCCGTCCCTCCTTCCCTATAAATTTAAAATGTTTCTAATCTCAAACCAAAACTCAACTAATTTTTCCCTTCCTTTGAATCAAATTTTCTTTTCGCCAACTAACAAATCATGCACCAATCTATTTTATACCCTTTCCCCCCTCTAAAGATGCTCCCCGGTGTCTACTCTAAATTTTCCTTTTCCCCTTGTCCTCTTTCCCTACTTTTGGGGAAACTGGGCTTCTGTTTTCCCCACAGACCGGGAGCAAAAAAAGTAGTGTTAGGCTTGCCCCAAAACCAACAATGCCTTTT
>NW_026503884.1:0-10559 GCF_026875155.1 Cherax quadricarinatus
TTTTTCCCTGTCCACCTTGTCAGTTTCTTTTTTATAGTCGTTATCATGCCCTTCCTATCTCTCTTGCCCCCTATGTCGTCAGGTTGATTTCCCTTTACCCCCCCTCTAAACAACCCCCTTTGCTCGGGAATATTTTTGTTGAAAACCTTTGCACTTTCTCTAATTTATTAACGTGCTTGACCAGGTGTGGATTCCATACTGGTGCAGCATACTCAAATATGGGCTTGACTTACAAGGTGTACAGTATCTTAAAGGACTCCTTGCTCAGGTGTCGAAATGTGTGTATGTCTGGGGGGGGGGAAGAGCTATGCTCTTGGCGTCTCGTCTTCAGTTTCGCAGGAGCTGCTGGTACACTCATGGCAACCTGGAACACAGGTCACTTATCAGGCACTAGGTACACCAGGGTAAAAAGGGGTACACACACACACATACCAACACACACAAAACACACACACACACACACACACACACACACACACAAAACACACACACACCCCACACACACACACACACACACAAACACACACACACACACACACACCAAAACCACATATATATATTATATATATATTATATATATATATATATATATAAAACACACACAATGATGTGAAAACTAATGAGGAAAATACAAGCAGACGAGGGACCAGGAAAGGCTACAAATGGATCTGGAAGGCTGCAGGTCTGGTTTGACAAATGGCTCCTGGATTTAATCCCAGCAGTTGCAAAGTTATAAAGTTTGGGAAGGGCAGAGAAGACCGCACAGACGGAGTACTGACTCGAGGAAAGGGGCAGAGACTGCAACCCTCGCTCGAGGAGGACACTGGGGTGTTATTCCAGGTATATCACCTGAGGCGCACATCAACTAAATAATGCTTCAGCTAATGCGCGCTGGCAAATCGACATTCACGACACTGTACACCGTGTACGTCAGAACCATACTGGACTACGCAGCACCAAAATGGAGCAAAATACCTGGTCAAGCATGTCTAAAAATTTGGGAGAAATTGCCATGGTTTGCAGCGAGACTAGTCTCTGACATGGAAGACAGGAGAACTAGGGGTGATATAAATAACGTGCAAAATGCGAGAGGAATGATAGGTGAACGGGGACAAACTGTCTGAGAGATGGGAACAGGAACATGAGTGAAAACTCAAATGAGTCATGGGATGTTAGAATGTATTTCTTCAGCTTCAGAGTTGTCAGGAAATGGAACGATCTGGAGGGGAAAGTAGTAGAGGCAGGATCAGATATAGCTTTAAGAAGAAGTAAGGTAGGGCTCTCGAAGCCAGGAGTGAACGTCAAGCAACTAGCGAAAAGGCGGGACCAGGGCTATGAATTGATCCCTGCAACCATATGAGACACACACACACACACACACACACACACACACACACCCAAAAGCACGTAAAAGAAAAAAGGAAAGTGAAAAGGTTTGCAACAAGACTAGTCCCAGAGCTAAGAGGTATGTCCTACGAGGAGAGGTTAAGGGGAAATCAACCTGACGACATGGAGGACGGGAGAGATAGGGGGGACATGAAACGACATACAAAATACTGAGAGGAATTGACAAGGTGGACAAAGACAGGATGTTCCAGAGATTGGACACAGTAACAAGGGGACACAGTTGGAAGCTGAAGACACAGATGAATCACAGGGATGTTAGGAAGTATTTCTTCAGCCACAGAGTAGTCAGTAAGTGGAATAGTTTGGGAAGCGATGTAGTGGAGGCAGGATCCATACATAGCTTTAAGCAGAGGTATGATAAAGCTCACGGCTCAGGGAGAGTGACCTAGTAGCGATCAGTGAAGAGGCGGGGCCAGGAGCTCGGACTCGACCCCCGCAACCTCAACTAGGTGAGTACAACTAGGTGAGTACAGACATGTGCCTAGGACAAAATGGTAACTAACACCTACACACACACAAATAATCACACACCTACACACACAGCAGGCCTAGTGTCAAATCGACATGTGCCTAGGACAAAATGGGAACTAACTAACACACACACACACACACACACACACACACCACACACACACACACACACACACATACCCCAACACGCACACACACACACTACACACACATTCGGGGGCCCGGAGCTCGGACTCGACCCCCGCAACCTCAACTAGGTGAGTACACACAGATCTAGAGAGTGTACAGAGATCCTTTACTGCACGTGTAAGTTCTGTCAAGCACCTTAACTACGGGGAAAAGCTTGGAAGCACTTGTTGTACTCGTTGGAACGCAGGAGGGAGAGATATATCATAATCTACACTTGGAAAATCTTGGAAGGAATGGTTCCAAATCTGCGCACAGAAATCACTCCCTACGAAAGTAAAAGACTGGGCAGGCGATGCAAAATGCCCCCAATAAAAAGTAGGGGCGCCATTGGTACACTAAGAGAAAACACCATAAGTGTCCAGGGCCCAAAACTGTTCAACAGCCTCCCATCAAGCATTAGGGGAATTGCCAATAAACCCCTGGCTGCCTTCAAGAGAGAGCTGGACAGATACCTAAAGTCAGTGCCGGATCAGCCGGGCAGAGGCTCGTACGTTGGACTGCGTGCGGCCAGCAGTAACAGCCTAGTTGATCAGGCCCTGATCCATCGGGAGGCCTGGTCATGGACCGGGCCGCGGGGGCGTTGATCCCCGGAATAACCTCCAGGTAACCTCCAGGTAACATCATCCCTGACACAAGCCCCAGTCACATCATCTCTGACACAAGCCACAACCAGACCACATTCCTTAAATGCCTAGGAAAACCTGTTGAGAAAATAGCCGGTTGTCCTAGCACCAGCCGGATACATCTTCACCAGCACACAGGAGCCAGTCATCGTCATTATTACGTGTGGCAGCTGGCTCCCAGCCAGATACATCTTCACCAGCACACAGGAGCCAGTCATCGTCATTATTACGTGTGGCAGCTGGCTCCCAGCCGGATACATCTTCACCAGTACACAGGAGCCAGTCATCGTCATTATTACGTGTGGCAGCTGGCTCCCAGCCGGATACACCTTCACCAGCTCACTCGGGGTAGTAAGGATCATTCCACAGCCGACTCTCACAGCTGCGAAATTGTGATAGCGAAGCAGGAATGTAGAAGACGCTATATATTGTCAATTTAAGGTAATGAAAATATAGGCGAGTGAGAGTAACATTGTTATTGTTGAAGGGAATGGTTTCTACACGTAACTTAGCCGCCTGAGACCTTGATGCTGGTGATGGTGAGGATGATGGTGGTGGTGATAATGGTGGTGATAGTGGTGGTGCTGCGAGTGTTTTTACCACACCTCCGTCATACTAATGGCTGGTGAGCCTTTTTGGAGAAACTGGTATGTGACGTGTGTCATTAATACCGACACACACACACACACACACACATACACACACACACATACACACACACACACACACACACACACACACCACACACACACACACACACACACACACACACACACAGTAAACATCTTGAACTAGTAACTTTAAGTGGTTACCCTTTTTTTCTATAGTTTTCTTCCGACGATTCGATTTTATTTGGTTAATAATGCGAGAAACATCAGATCGGATTCTGAACGTTTGTGTATTGTAACAAGGACCGGACGTTAAGGCTAACTTGCTTGTGTAGGTGCTCAGGTGTGTGAGTGCCCAGGTGTGTGAGTGCTCAGGTGTGTGAGTGCCCAGGTGTGTGAGTGCCCAGGTGTGTGAGTGCAGCAGTAGGAAAAATATTAAAAATTCTCTCATTATAGTGTTATAAAATTTAAAATTTCTGGCGTGATGCCAGAGTCAGCCATCTGTTAGCTACAGTTGTTCCCTACCATCTCAAGTTTCCATTTGTAACTTCAGAATGCCTTATCCAGTCGACTTGAAATTTCGAACCTTGGTGAACTACTACTAGCTGAAGGTTCAGAGAACAACTGATGTGTGCAGTTGCTCTCTGCATAGTTATCATAATTTTGAAAATAAAAAAATTGAAGGGAATCAGGGGAAACCGGTTAGCCAGACTTGAGTCCTGGAGGTGGGTGGTACATTGCCTGCACTCTGAAGGAGGGGTGGAGATATGTTTCAGCTTTTTGAACTGTTGTACCGACACGCCTCTGGCAAGACAGTGATGGAGTGAATGATGATGGAAGTATTTCTTCTTTTTCGGTTCGCCCTGCCTTGGTGGGAAACAGCCTGTGTGTTAAAAAAAGAGAAAGGTATTGAAAAGAGTATTGGTATCGACCTACCTAGATATGCAACACAGCCTCATCTCTCAACATTAATTTTCTTACGTGATTCACAAAGTCAGTTTCTTTATGCTCCGTGACACGTCTGGCAACGCAAATCTAGGAAATGTTTAAATTTGCACGAGTAACACTAATTAGTCCGTTATTAACAAGCCATGGCAGGAGAGGGGACATGGCCGCTCCTGCTTCAGGAAATAGAGAGGGGGAAGAATAGAGAGATTTAGCGTCGTTTATCAAATGTGGCTTATGTCATAAATAACGTAGACTATAGAACGTTTGACATGCTGGGTGGCTCTCACAGCATTGATACGAAAGAAGCTAGACATACTGGTGTGGTCCTCACTGCATGAGTACAAAGAAGGAATCTAGACATGCTGGATGGTACCTACTGCATGATGCAAGAAGCTAGACATGCTGGATGGTTCCTCACAGCATGATTACAAGAAGCTTAGACATGCTGGATTGGTATCTCACAGCATGATACAAAAGGCTAGACATGCTGGATAGTTCCTCACAGCATGATGCAAGAAGCTAGACATTACTGGGTTGGCCTCCTCACAGCATAATACAAGAAGCTAGACATGGCTGGGGGTTCCTCACAGTATGATACAAGAAGCTTAGACATGATGGGTGGTTTCTCACGCATGATACAAGATGCTAGGACATGCTGGATGGTATCTCACAGCATGATACAGAAGCTAGATGCTGGATGGTTCCTCACAGCATGATGCAGAAGCCTAGACATATGGGGTGGGGCTCCTCACTGCATAATACAAGAAGCTAGACATGCTGGGTGTTCCTCACAGTATGATACAAGAAGAAGGAGCTATAGAACATGCTGGCGTGGTTTCTCACAGCATGATACAAGAAGCAAGAATGTGGGGGTAGGTTCCTCACAGACCCCATTTGGATACCAAGAGGCTAGGACAGCTGGGTGGTACTCACAGATGATACAAGAAGCTAGGACATGCTGGGTGGTTCCTCACAGCCATGATACAAGAAGCTAGACATGCTGGGTGGTTCCTCACAGCATGATACAAGAGGCTAGACGGAATACATTTAATAATTAGGGGTATTTAAAACAAAATAAAAATGTTTCCAGCCAATAAACTGAAATTACCTCTCTAAAACACCACTACCACATCTTGCGAATAACTACTACACTATACCAATTCATTCTTGAACATCATTTTTCACCACCACCACAACCAGCAGAAGCACCATAACTCATAAGAACACCATCCCACCATACAATCACTCCACCCTCCAGGAGGCCATACTGTGACATACTTCGGTATTCTCTCTTCCGTTTACCTTGCTCAAAAAATTTTTTTTCCCCCCCCCTTTTGGAGCCTGGGGCGTGGGGTAACCCATAAGCCCACTGGTGCCTGGTGGGTTGGGTATGGTAAAACACTATCCAATGGAGCTGGTGGGTGGGTAACCCCCTACCACTTGTGCATGGTGGGTTAGGTAACCCACTACCCTTCCCTGTGTTGTAAATCTTTCAGTAAATATTTTTTTTTTCCAAAAAAAAAACTCTCAACACAGATACTTGTAACCTACCATCCAACTCTTGTGTGTCCTGACACAACAACCATGATTTCCACCACCTCTCTGGCTATAACTTATCTGTTTATGTGTGATCATTCTGGTTCTGGTTAAGTTAGGGGTGGTTTTAACTGCTATCTACAAACAGCTATACGACCTGTAAATATCAACCATGGGAAGGCCAGCTTGAATGCAGAGCTGCACCGCGCAAAATCAGACGCTGTGCAGTATAACATCTCACTCTGGAGGAAAGCTTTCTGAATTTCAGTGTGAGTCTTTATCTATCGAATAGGTCTTCAGATTTGTTATTCCCACTTCTCAAAAAGAGAGGGGCCTCCTCCCCCTCCCTGTGTTATATATAATCTGTACCATGATGAACATATATTAATCACCTTTAGTACGATAACCCTTAACAGCTGGTGTTATGATGGACCGCTGTTGTTAGAGTTGTTAGAGCACATGATGGGAATTTAATATCAATAATAATAATATAATTATAATTAATAATAATAATAATATAGTAATAATTAATAATAATAATAATAATGTAATAATTAATAATAATAATTTTTCGTTCAATACATGTACAAAGTTGACCATAGCTGACATTCAAGACTTATTACATATAGAAAGCCCTTTGTTATGCAGAGCATTTACCAAAAATTAGGTCAGTTTTGTCCCAGGATGCGACCCACACCAGTCGACTAACGCCCAGGTACCTATTTTACTGATTGGTGAACATTTGACAACCTGTGATAAGAAAACACGTCCATGTTTGAACCGTCGCCGTATAGGACAGTGTACTGTGCAAGAGAGGATGGAGGAATACTTGATGCTGGTGGTCTCTGTTTCTTTTTTGTTCTTATGAAGAATGATTAATTAAATATGGAGAGGCTGCTCAGGGGGTCGGGGAGGTTGAAGGAGGGTGATGAGGTGACCTGGTTCCCCGCACTGCAGAGGATTCCAATGCTTTGTAAATTAACCCCTCCTTACATCCCCTCTTCCTCTTTCACCTTCAACACCTCACATCCCCCTTTCCCCCCCCTGTACGCACCTAACCCTTTACGCAACATCCTTTTATTTTGAGGTCCATTTTTTCACTATCACTTTCACTTCATATTACCTTCCCCTTTCACCCTTTTTCCTTAAACGCCCCTTCCATCCTTCACTCACTTCCCCTCTTAAAAGTAGATCGGACCCGTGTTCACTTGCTGATACCTTCAGTTTAAAACAGAAGGACACGTACCCATCCCTGAACACTGTCCACTGAACCAATCCAGAAAATGACTTGGAGAGACACCACACAAGGGGTACACAGATGCACACAGTAGGGAGGCATGTTTACATAACAGAAAGCAAGGAATGGACAGACGCCAGCCGCAATGGAGAGGCAAGGTACGCATAGGAGGGGCAGACCAGAGAAGAATGTGGAGGAGGGAGGATGAGAAGACAGGAACTAGGAGACAATGTTATCGTCAGCTCCGGCAGTCACACCTCACATGTTATACCCGAGCAGTATTAAGGACAATATAGCTGCCTACCTGCTATATAACATAGTTATCTAGTTGCTGTATAGTATAGTTATCTATTTGCTGTATAGTATACCTATCTAGTTGCTTTACAGTATACCTATCTAGTTGCTGTACAGTATACCTATCTAGTTGCTACACAACAACAGTACAGTGTTGAGGTATTTTGCCTAGCTGCAGCGTCTGTGTGGTACAGTGGCCGGCAATCTTTGTAGCGAGAGTAAGAATGGTGCTGAGGAAGTGAAGGAAGGCCAGGCAAATACTGCACATACCACTTGCATCTCCCCAGTGTGTGAGGGGAACAGCAACAAAGGACTCACAGACACCAGTGTTCCACTCCCCAGTGTGTGAGGAAAGCACAAGGTACTCACTGACAACAAGTGTTCGACCTCCCAGTGTGTGAAGAAGCAACCAAAGACCTACAAGACACCAGTGTTCGAACCTCCCCAAGTGTGTGAGGAAGCAACAAGGACTCACAGACACCAGTGTTCCACCTCCCCAGTTGTGTGAGGAAAGCCAGAAACAAAGACTCACAGACCACCAGAGTTCCACCTCCCCAGTGTGTGGGAGGACAGCAACAAGGACTCACAGACTCCCAGCGCCTCGGCTGGGACACATGTTGTTCACACTTCCACAATTCTTTGTTTCACCTCCTCTTCATGATTTATGTCTTCTGTTGTTGTGTGCACCCTTTGCTGTCAGAGAGTCTTGGTTCTTGTCTGTGTGTGTTTATGTATTTATGTCTTATAGGTTTCTCCTGCAGCTCCTGGGCCCGCCATATTAACGTTCGGTGCCTACAATTTACATCACTGTATTATGCAAGAGGAATTACATGTTTTGGCCTTATCACAGAACATCAACTGATACTTCAACGTCAATACCACCAGGTTAAATACCACCAGGTTAAATACCACCAGGTTAAATACCACCAGGTTAAATGCTATCAGGTTAATTCATCAAGTTTTTAGCTTCTACAAAATTTATGAAGTTTACCAAACCAGCTGACAAAGATTAACAAATGTTATACATAGAGAATAGACATTATTCTGGATCTAGTTCCCAGCATTAATTGTATGAAAACAGCCCATTGAATATAAGGGACCAAGTTATCACGCAGTGTACTTTAATAAATGACCAAAATATTTAAACCATAATGTTCTGTTACCAAAACTTTTCGCCAAGTGTCGAAGTTGAACTGGAGGTTATTGCTATCACTGCTCACACTCACTGCTCACACTCACTGCTCACATCACTGCTTTCACTCACTGCTCACACTTTTACTCCTCCACTCACTGCCCACGCTCACTGTTCACACTCACTTGCTCACACTCTGGGACAAAGGTACCAACCCACTCCTCCAGTTGAGGAAGAAAGCTTTCTGTCGGGAGGGTTCGTGGAGATATGGTTGAAGTAAACACAGTTCTGTGCCATGTGGTGTTCGATAACGTGGGATGGGGTTATGTAAAAATACTCACGTAGGCTGGTTTGTACGTATAATTATATAACGGAGATATGGGAAGAAGCGCCAAACAGGGCGACCTGCCTCTCTTTGATCTCTATCTCAGACTAACCCACCAGTTGCCTAGCAGGTGAGGCATTCAAAATATGCTTTTGGTCAGCAGCAACATGAATAACAGTCAGTGATTCAACAAGAAAGTTGGTAGTGCAGTCATCTACTGGTACACTGGTTACTGGTAACGGTTACTAGGGAATGGTACAACTACTGAGAGCTCGGCGACGCTAGCATGTGTCGACTGACATACAGCTAAACACACTAGAGACGGCAGGCGTACGGCCTTGGGTGATTCTATACAGAAGTGTCAAAGTACAGACAACAATTGAAACTATTATAACATAAGGAGAATATTGGAATGGAAGCATAAGTTAATTAACTATAATGAAACTTACTGTAATGGAAATGTAATGCATTCTAGGTTATAATATAGCAACAATCATCGAATGAGACTCAACATTGGGATTACACAACAGAAGTGATAAAAAAAAATTTGATCGATCGATCTGTATTCATGTGATCTACGGATTCTGAGGAAAAAATATATACAAGAAAGAAGTGTTTAACAGAAAGGCAGATTCAGTGCACTCAAATCTAGACTGATAACTCTCAGAACTCGGAGAGAACGTGAACACACAAAAAAATTCTTGAATACTGATAAGTTGATACTGTAATTATTCATCTTATAACAGGTTATTTACATTTAACCCCAACTCTGCTAGGGTGAGATTGACATATGCAGAATGGGTGTCATCTCTGGGAGGATCAAACTCTGTTGCATTGGCTAACTCATGCTGTGTTTGAGGCAAATCTGAATGGTAGTTACAAATGATACTTGAGGATTTCTCAATACCTGTCATGTAGTAGGGAATAACGACATTCAGGTTGATCGTCTGACTGAGTATCAGAGGTAGAGAGTACAGGATCAGGAGGATTGTCAGAGTCTGTCACATAGTCTGGGTTGGAACATCATTATCATCACATACTAACTTCATATGATCTAAATGCGATTCTTTATACTGACCAGTACTAATTTCTCTAACCTTATATTTATTTACCAGTGATATTTTCAAACTACTCGATAAGGACCAACAAACTTTTGATCAAGCTTAGGCATTGCAGATGTTTTGTTAAAGTTAGTCAGCATAACTCTCGAACCTACTTTGATTTTGGACGGCTTTGCTCTAGTGTTTGCGGACTTTGTAAAATTCTGCTGTTGATTTATGAAGTGTTTCACGAATTCTTCTAAAGACGCTTTGAGCTAGGCTGGTACGAGTTGCTATGAAATTCTTTGGTTTCAGATTAGAATATAGCAACTCATAAGGCAAACGTTTATCTACACCGTACAATGCATAATGTGGAGTGTCACCTATGGAAACATTGTAAGCAGAATTTATAGCACACTGCACATCAGGTATAACTTCATCCTTAGTTTCACTGTTGGGATTGATAGTGGCTCTCAAGACATCAAGTACTTTCTTATTGGTTCGTTCCACTAACCCATTGCTGGCAGGATGATGAGGAACAATGGTGGATTAAGAGATCTTGTACAAGGTACACAAATTTTCAAGAATCTCATTACAGAAATTCACCTACCATTATCTGTTACTAGGGACTTAGGGGTGGTATGCCTGCAGATAATGCGTTCTTAAAAGCTTTAGCTACTGTCTCTGCAGTCTTATCTGCAATAGGAACTAACTCTCAATATCGGTGAAAT
The DNA here is from genome assembly GCF_026875155.1 of Cherax quadricarinatus. Taxonomy (NCBI): domain Eukaryota; kingdom Metazoa; phylum Arthropoda; class Malacostraca; order Decapoda; family Parastacidae; genus Cherax; species Cherax quadricarinatus. The sequence continues at coordinate 10,542 of NW_026503884.1, forward strand.
GGCTACAAAACCACAAAT
>NW_026503885.1:0-14748 GCF_026875155.1 Cherax quadricarinatus
TGGGGTAAAGGGGTTTGATTTTTGTAGCAAGCCAAATTCCTAAAACTGGCAGGCTAGTGAGCTATCCCCTGAACCATGTCAGCACAATAAGATTTGCCCAAAGCAGTATATATCTGTACACTAGGAAGGTTAGCATGGCACCACCTACTGTGACCACAAATGCACTTTTTTACAGATGAATCTTGTACCAGCATTACTGAAACATGTTTTACATCAAGTTCCTTCAAAGCTGCTGTGAATGACACTCAAAATCATAACAATCTGAGTGTAAACAACTCGCAGAATGGGAGGGGTTCAAACCACATATTTTCATGTATATGTATAAAAGAGATAGACAGACATACACACACTATGGAAACAATCACAAATGATAAAAAAATGCAAAACAAGCTATAGAGGGATGAACAAAAAGAATGACTAGTCTTAAGTACCATTCACTGAATAATAAATACAACCAATCACCAAATAATACAACCCTTCACTGAGTAATAAGTTATGGAATGAATATCTACACAATGAACATGACAATTTTATCTAAAAATAAAATCTGACATTTTTCACTTAGACTACGTATTAACTCCAAAGCTGGAAGATTAGCTGTACATGATAATACAAGGCAATAGTAGTGTTGCATCATAGATTAAAGAGGCTCTCTGGCAAAGTATTTTCTTACTGCCAAGTTTGCTTTCATTGAAGGTTCTCTTTTAGCCTGTCATAAAATATAAATTTTGTTTTGTTTTTTATTCTGGTGTAACTTCAACTCTAGGTAGGAGATGGCCAGCATATTGAAAAAATTAATAACAACAATAATTTGCTCTTATTATGTAGTAAACCACAATCCTTTCCTGACAATACAAAAATAAGCAGAAAATTCTGAATGCACTTGGGAACTTCAGTATTATCTGTTGTGACATATGCAGTCAATGTCAATATAAATATAAAGTTCTAATCCTAACAAAACAAATTAGTCAGTACCTATGAACTAATATGGGCTTCATCAAACCTACACCTCATGAAAGGGATAAAATGAGGAAGAAAACAAATGAAGTACTATACAAACAAGAAAGGGCATGAAAATATCTTTAAAAAGGGGAGAACTTTCAATAATGGGTTGATACGGACAAATTTAGATTTAGACAGCATATAGGAAAGTGCTGGTTTGGCAGTAGAGTTGCAGACAAGTAAAATGAACTGCCCCAAAAAAAGGGGTCCCAAAGAAGCCAATATTAACACTAGAATTTAAACAAACACAAGATAAGAGAGGTGTGCATCACTGAACACAGACCAAACCAAAATAACATTAGTTTCTTCAGTAAAAACAAAAATTGGGACTAATCAGATATAAAAAAATCTTTCCCAAAGAACAATGGGAAATACAATGTTTTAGTGGTGACAGATTTCAACCAACGGATAAAGAAAGTTAACTCAACAAAAAAATACTAATCGGGTAAAAAAAAATGCTTTCAGATCTTGCAGAAGAGAGAAAAACCTCAAGACCTAACAATATTAATACAGTATAACACAACCAATGTTTAGAGATTACAATAAAGCAAGTGTAGCCAAGGCTTGGAAGTTGATAACAGGGATTTTGAGAACTTTAAAAACAAGAAATGGTATACTAACTACTCTTAACAGTAACAGCCACATACACTATCTCATTTGGAATGTTAAACTGTTTCTATTCTCTTATCTCCTTTCAAAACAAAGAAATAATCAATGCTAGAAAGTACAAAGTGGAAGCATTTAATGAAATAGCTTAAATTACAGTCTTTGACCACGGACCCTCAATATCTCGAATGTTCTCTTCTAGAATAAGAGATGAGACAAGATCTTATAATCCATAAATCATGATCGCAGGGATAGAACCTGCGTCAGAGTCTCAAAACTCCAGACCGTCGTGTTTAGCCAATGGACAGTTAACCACAATAACGATTCGTCCAACTAGGTATATTTCTACACCATAGGAAGGTTAGCATAGGCACCACTTTGACCACAAAATGCAAGTTTTTTACAGACGAATCTCCAGCTGGCGTGGTGTGACGAACTCTAGCTCACGTCCCCTCAAAGCCCATTAATATGACCCACGAAATCGTATTGACACGATTGCAAACAAACCATACCAGTGGCTAACACGACGGTCTGAGTTTTGAACTCTCAGGACACGGGTTCTATTCCCCGCACCGTGGTATGTTTGTTTTTGCAATCGTGTCATACGATTTCGTGAGCCTTATAATATAGGTTAAAAAGTTACGGTACTCAAAGGTCCAGGCCACAAAATGCATATTGTACTAATAGCAACTAAGCTACAAGAGATATGAGAATAAACAATAAATAATAGGTGGAACTACAAACGACTAACAGAGAACAATGTCTCTACATTTGAGAAGTGCTGAAACTCCCTTGTGATTTAGCGCTTAGTTATGATTATGATAATTAATCTACATTTGTGGTTCACAATTTTTCCAAACCAACAAAATAAAAAGATAAAAATCATTGCCAGGACACATATGTATAAGGCTTTCAATGGGGAAACAGAAGTCCTGCAAAGCCTGATCAGCCAGGTCATGATAGCTATGTTGACCCTATGGCTGAAACAGCTTAGCAGAATAGGTTGTCCATTAAAAAATTGTCTATAATGTATAAAAACAGTTGAAAGCTGTCATGTGTATCAAACAGGACACTGCTTACCATGGACCATTAGTCCTACATCAGTGTTCCAAATATTCTTATAATCCTTTCAATACAAATGAGTACTGCAACTGTAAGACCTGAAAGCTTTTCATCAATACATCATTGTTAAAGGGCAGAGTCAAAACAGCTACACTATTGACAAACATAATATTCATATTTATTCGATACCCTGATATTTTGCAGCCTTTCATACGATTGATTCAACCTCTTAGAGAAAATAAAAAACTGTGGAGGGAAAAAAAAGCAAATGAGGGTATGGGACCAAATTTACCATCTAATGAAAAACTTGGCTTAGTAATTGGAGAAAGAAAAAAATATTTCAAAACTCTATAGCAAAAATCCTTGTTTAAAATAAATCCACAAAACTGTCTTGTATACAGTAATCTCATACAACAATACTATACATATCCCATACTTTTTAAGCCTTGGCTGTGTTGTGAAAATAATAATATAAGCAGTGTAAAAAAAAAAAAAAAAGAAACGATAAATATGGTAGGCATACCATAAAATCAGTGATAACATTCACTATAAATAAAAAAACCACTGCTACCAAAAAAACCTCTATCATCCATCACATCCACAACACTTTCCTGTTCCAGACTGATATACAAAACAATTCCCATGCACAGGGGCCATCTGACTGTGGCCACAGAGGTGTTCTCATATATATTGGGGAAACCCACCTGTATTGCCCATGGCAACAGACCTACAACCAGAGAAAGGAAATTATGTGAATTAACAACACTAACCTATTAAAAATCCAGTATTCCTGGCAGGATTACATAGGAGATAACAGCAATAAATCATGAGGGACTAGTCTCTCATGCTTCAGTCTCAGTGGGAGTGTGAGTTGTTACATAGTGCTCTATGTATTCCTCTGTCCCTTGTAACAGAAATAAGAAATATCACTCATCTGCATGTCAAAACAGTAGCTTTATTTTGTCCTGCCTATATAAACATCGCCCTGACCATCTGATTTTTATTTGAGTTTTATTCTTCCCAGGCCTCTAACGATGGATGCTAGTTTTGTGTGAAATGTTAAATATAGTTTTGAAGAACACTGTAGTTTTTTACAACACAATGTCAATTTCTGCATCAATCTCACCTGGGGAGGGGGGGACTTAAAAATCCAAACCAACTAAACTAATCACAAGTTCAAATCTAAGCCATCCTGCTTTCCTTTCCTGATTAGATGGCAACTATCTCCCTAATCTGGACTTCTGATGATGAACGTATGGTGACAACTAGACAATTAACTCCTCTAAACACCTTCCTTATATAACAGGTAGAATTTACATGATTGCTTAGCGTGTTAGGTTTAAAGTTTTTTAACTACACACGGACAAATGAGATAATTCTACCAAAAAATGGGGATTAAATTAAACTCTCATGTATATACCCTGGAAAGCTTGTGTATGAGACCAACGTTTATACCCGCTGATGAGACCGGATATCTACAGAGACCTTTTTTAACCCTCCTGCTTTGTAAAAATGCCTGATGGGAAACAAGTCAGGAAAGCATCTATGCACACTTACGATTAATGAATAACTGTACAATGAATTGCAAATCTGTACAATAAACTATGTTATTATTATTGATATATTTGTCAATACAATACTGATGCAACATTTCTAACCAAATACAAACGTATTAACGCGCTTTCAGGGTTGTGACCCTGCTCTTAAACTTGCTCTCGAGGGTTGCAAAATTAAAAAAAAAAAAAAAAAAAAAAAAAAAAAAAAATCTATGAAATTGTAGAGAATCTTTTTCTGAAGATAATAAAGCAATAAGTACAAAATTTGATGGACAACTGGCAAAAATTACATGTTCGCAAGAATTTTGCTGTGCGACATTAAGCATTCATCAATTTCATCAAAGTCCGACTTTAGGCAATGCCATTGTTCCAGTTGACCAAATTCATGGCTATTTTGGGGGGGGCTAGTATGTCCTCCACTTGTATCGATTGAGGTACAAGAAACTGCCCACTGAACTATTTAAACTACCCAACACTGGGTAGTTTAAATAGTTTAAATTCTGCAGCACTGCATGCTGCAGAATTTTTTTATACAGTGCACACTACCACATAAATAACCCCATTATCTCATATCTAGGCCCAAATTTTTACCACAATCACTAGGCTTATCTGAGCGATCTGAGCTCATGGCATTGTACTACTGATCGGACACTGTCTTCAAAAAGCCGTGATACAATGGACTGCCCTGAAGTGGTTAAGGAATGGTTGTGTATGTACCACTGCACAATGATGTTAATGGCTCAGATGATGAGTGAGAAGTAAGATACAGGCAAATTTAAACGTACAAAGGCAGATTACACAAAGACTGTATTATTTTAAAATATTCAGCTGCTTTTATATAATAAACAACCTGTCAAACATATAAAATTACAAATCAAAGCACTGAGTGCAAAGCACAAATATCAAGCAATTTACACAATACACCAATAAGAATATACAGTAAACTGAAATAAAGCCTGCTTCTGAAAAGATGGGCAATTGAATGAATAATGAGCATGATGTTTTCTTCTCTTTGGGTCACTCTGCCTTGGCAGGAGACAGCCTGAGTTAAAAAAGAGTATATACAGTATAAAAAAAGATTTACAAGAATTTTTCAATATGACTTGATTCTTTTGTAAAGTGATAATGCATGTGCATTTTTGTGACTGACACAAAATGTACTTTATGGCACTTATCGAGATGTTCATCTTACCGGAAACTTTATCAGTCATAAAGGTATAAGAAATAGAGGATTGGCCAGCGTGTTAAAAAATTTAAAAGTTATATTAATTATATCAAATTACATGTAACATATTATTTTTTTTCAACATGTTGGCTGTCTTCACCGAGGCAGTGTGACTTTAAAAAGAAATAAAAATCACTTTCCCCATCATCATCCCTTCACAACAAAATTGCTGTCTTTGCAGAGGTTGCCGAAGAATATGAGTTATTTGGGCAATGTCACGTACTCCTCCAAACAGCAGATATCCCTAGCCACCTCCTTAAAGTGCAGGCCACTGCACTTCCCATCTCCAGGACCCAAGTCTTACAAACTGGTTTCCTCAAATCTCTTCACTAAAATATTACCCTGCTCAAACTCCAACAGCTTGTCAGGTCCCACAAAAACCATTCGTCTTCATTCACTCCTAACGACACACACACATGCCTGCTGTATGTCCAGGCCCCTTGCAACACAAAATATCTTAATATACAGTCTTAAAAAAGTATTCTAGGTAGATCAACAATAGCTCACTGAAGATGGCAATCATTCTTGAATGGTATTCATACTGTATTCCTCCCTTCTCATCCTTCCTGAAGCTGGTTACCTCTATGTAATGTGGATAGAGAACATAGAATGGAGCTTGGGAGACTACTGTCATGAACTGGGCTTGGGGGTGTTGACCCCTGGAACAACTCTCAGTAAAATACGAGGCCATGAATAAGAGCAGCATCATCTTAAGGTTTAAATCCAATAAGATTTTGTTATAACAAATAAGATTGATTGGTGGGGATGTTTAGTTCAGCCGAGATCATTTGAATATTATGTCCGTGTGCATCTGGCAAGGGTAACTCTCAAATGACGATGAATGTGTTTTCCTTCTTCGGGTCAACCCAACCTTGTAGGGAAATGAACTGTGTGGTCAAAAAAATACTGCAGGCACTAATCCTTCCCAGTGCCTGTTCATTAGCATTATCTTACTTCCCCTTCTTGTATGAATGAACCTCCTGTTACTTGCCTGCACAGGCACCGAACAGCACTCAAAGGCTGTAATGAAATTAAAACTGTGACTACATTTGTTAAGGCAATCTGCTTCTCTATACACATACAGTGGATCCCGGATTAAGATGTCATTGGAATAAGTAATAATCATATTCAGTAAGGGAACGTTTTTGTGTCAAAATATTGGCTTGGTTAATGACAATGAACCTGGTTAAAGTCATTCATCTCCGAATGTGCCGTGCGGTGAGAGCGGCCCAGATACTACTCCATTTACAGCCAGTGTGCCACTGTTACAAGCCAGATGAGGACGATTCACGTGTACATGTGTTACACTTTGTATTATTCCATTGTTTTTTAGTGCTTGTAAACTGCTAAATAGCTAGTACCATGGGCCCAAAAGAAAGCTTCTAGTGCCAGCCCTTTGATAAGAGGGTGAGAAACACTATAGAATTCAAGAAAAAAGTTTGTAGAAAGATACCATAGTGGTGGTTGGTAAGAGTTTAGTAGTGATGATGTTAGTGGTTTGATGGTAATAGAGGGTGTAGTAAAGGGTCAACAGGTATGTTGCAGTGTTCCTGCATTCTTATGTAGACCAACCAGGGTACTTCCCACACACCAGCCAGGGTACTTCCCCCACACACACCAGCCAGGGTACTTCCCCCACACACACCAGCCCAGGGTACTCCCACACACCAGCCAGGGTATTCTCCACCAAGCCAGGGTACTTTCCCCACACAACACACCAGCCAGGGTACTTCTCCACACACCAACAGGGTACTTCCCTACACACGCAAACCAGCCAGGTACTTCCCACACTACACACCAAGCCAGTACTTCCCCACACACCATACATGGTACTTCCCCACAACACATGATTTAGATTTGAGTGGGACTTGCGACATATGAAATAGAATTATCAAAGCTTATTGCTTGGGAGCATTGCCAATTGGGTTGGCAAATACGATTCTGTTATTGGGATGGTTTGGCAAAGGACCTGCCAGTATGGTCCCAACGGCCAGCTGCAGTGATCCTGCTTTCGTACATGCAAACAATTATGGATGCACATCACCCTGACATAGCTGCGCAGGCCGTGCTGGCAACATCTACAATGACAATGTTGTGTCCTATTTCAGTGGAAATCTTTAAAAAGAGACCGCCAGAAACAAGCTCTCTGGACAGTATTTTGTGTGAAAGGGTTCCAGTGACTCTCAAGCTGTCGCATAGTGGCATTGAAAAACATAAGAAGGGGGAGTAAACCCCAGAAAAGAACTTGGTACTCTGAATCCTTGTGGGAAGGGGATTCCCCTTCCAAACAATAGTACACACTCCATCCTCTCCCCTCCTCCACTCATTCACTCATCGAATAAGTCTTCTCAATAAAGGTAAGTGTCATTTTAGTAATGTTTTACTCTGGCATTCTCATTGTTTTCTGTGTAGGGAAATGTTATATTTCAGGTAAAAAAATTATTGTTTATACTTTTTGAGTGTCTGGAACAATTAATTGGATTTCCATTATTTTTTAGATGGGGAAAATTAATTTGGATTAAGTCAGATTTGTATAAGACATGCTCTCTGGAATTAATTAATTACGTTAACCATGGTCCACTGTATTGTGTTTGTCACTGAGAGAAGCAGTACTCCTCCCTTGTTTACACAAGTCCAACCAGTATGTAAATTCTCTGACAAATCATTTAGGCTTTTCTCTATCCCTCGTAACACTTAAGGAATTTTTATTTCAGGATAATGGGGTGGCATTTTTTATTATCATTAGGATCATATAGAATAAAAAGTCACAGTGCCATGTCTGGACAATATACCAGTAGCATGTACCAAGAAAGGGAAAATTAATGAAGTCTGGTACAACCTTGGGGGGGGGGGGGACCACTTACAAGACACACTAAAGTGAGAAGGAAGGCCGAATACATATAGGAGATAAGAAAGGTGAATAAGGGAGAAGCAATGGGCAGGGGAGGAGGAGGAAAGAGAAGAGAAAGAGAAAAGAGAAAGAGAGAGAGGAGAGGAGAATGAGCAGGACGAGGAGGAGGAGAATTAGGGCAATGACGACAAAAGAAGTGTTAACCATGTGCTGACACTAACAATGCTCTTTCTGTCATGTTAGAGATCTTTGTCCAAAAATCTTTCTACCCTTCTTCTAGCTTCACAGATGCCATCATTGATGAAGCATCCCCTTATACACAACATTCCTAACATGAATCTTAGCCTGGTTTTGTCTTGTTGACTGGCCTGCCTTTCTCATAGCATTCCCAAATGGTTTCTAAACTTCAGAACACTCTGACTTAACACTTACCTTTGCCTCTTCTTCCTCTCATCTCTTCACTTTTCCTGTATTTTTCATTAGCTTTCTTTGTCCTCTGCCTGGTGGTTCTGTCCTTTGAAGGTTTTGCCCCACAAGGTTTTTAATCCTATGGCCATAGGCCATATCTCTCCGCTCTCTGCAGTGGCTCCTTTGTACTCCTTGTTCTATTGAAATACTACCACCAACTACTACCACTGTATTTTTCCTGCATATAAGGTGTGTCATTTTTGCACAAAAAAGTCTCCAAAATCATTCTGCATCTTTATATACTTAAGGTCAAATAGTCAAGGTAGGCTTTGGGGTTACTCTCCACAGTTGTTACCAATGTTAGGTTACAATTGCATGGAAACATCATCTAATGTGTCCTCATAATGCTCATGCACCTTGACCATGGTATGGTATGCCAGTAAAATACAATACTCTATTACTATTCTTTATTACTACTGAGCACTATCTGCCATAATTTTTCCTAGTTTCCATTTATCCTTACCTCTGCTTCCTTCTTGTTTTCTACCTCTGCGGCAACTACTATTTTAAAATACTACTACTAGTTACTACTACTTCTGTTATCACTACCATATCTCATCTCTCTTCCTTCTTCCCCTGCCTCCTCGCAATATATTCAGACCTTCCTTTTCTTGCTTCAGTGTGACTTCAAATGGTCCAAGTCATACCGTAACCTTTGTCATTACTTTCCTCTCTCCTAGTGCGGTTTATTTGTGTATCATTAGTGTACATGGATGCATTATGGAAGGGAGATTGCACTTTCTTGTAATCTCATGTGTGTTGCTGCCGCTGAGGATGAGACATTCCCAAAGGTAAAATGCAATATACATAAAGATAATAATAGTTATGAAATCATTCTTGGCAAAGATGAGAACCATACAGGACTAAACAAGACCAATGGCAGAGACTCATACTTAACACTGTGAATCAAAGTAAATGTACTACAGTGCAATTGAACAATTCCCCAATCATATTCATACAGAAATCAAAAAGTGGGCCAAATGGCTACATTTCCTCTATACATCTAACTCAAATAGGTAATTAAATATTTGAAGAAAAACATCGTAATCTAGCCAACAAATACACAAATCGTTAAGTGTTTTTAAATTTCAGCTTGAAGAAATTTACTGATGAGACTTGCTTGAATTTTTGCTTTAATTGCCATGATTTGAAGTGGGCAACCAAGACTAATTTACTTCTGAGGTTCCTTTACACTGGGAAACGGAAGATGTGATCTTCTATTTCCTGGCAGTGTGGGAGCAATGTTCTATATCCCAACCCATGTCCAGAGGAGAGCTGGTAAGTTGTCACTGTGACACTTCCTTAGCAGATGGGATCAAAGGTATTAGAAGTGCTCCCACATGTCCAAATGCCAATACTTGATTTCTGTTGAATACGATAACATTACTATACCAAAATTACTAATTACTGCATAAATTAAACAGTGGTCCGCCCCTGAAGTGATGAAAAGGTCTAAATGGGTGATGGTTGAGGGTGTGTTGGGGGGGAGCATGAGGGAGGAGGTAGACTTGTATATGTACTAGATGTGGGTAGCAGAGACTGTACAATAAGAGTATAAGATATTAAGTCTACTTTCCTTTACCATTCTCTGCCTGCACTATCCTACCTGTCCTGACCTTCCACCCAAACCCTGTCTTTGCCCCTGACTTGTTCTACCCTTGCTCTACATGCCCCAGCCTTACCTGCCTGCTCTTTCTTGCCTATCTGCCCTGGCCTTGCCCTACTAGATAGGCCGTCTCCCACCGAGGTGGTGTCCCAAAAAAGAAACACTTTCACCGATCATTACACAATCACTGTCCTTATCAGTGGGACACAGATACGACAGTTCGATGCCCTCCAAAACAGCAAATATCCAAACCCCTCCTTTAGAATGTAGGTACGTACTGTACTTCTTACCTCCAGGACCAAGTCCCTGTAACCGTTTTTGTCTGAATCCCTTCACAAAATATTTTGTGTGACAGGGTTTCCCATGACTCCAGCTGGTCCTAGTGGCATTGAAAAACAAAAAAAGGGGAGTCCCCCCAAAAAAAAATTTGGTACCTGAAGTCCTTGTGGAAGGGGATTCCCCTTCCAAACACTAGTACACTTAGCTTGAGTGGTGACGTGTACTTAGCTCAGTGGTGACGTGTACTTAGCTGGAGTGGTGACGTGTACTTAGCTTGAGTGGTGACGTGTACTTAGCTCAGTGGTGACGTGTACTTAGCTCAGTGGTGACGTGTACTTAGCTCTGTGAAGACCTGTTTGTGTGCTCTTGAGTGGTGACCTGTACTTTGAGTGCTGACCTGTACTTAACTCTGTGAAGAAGTATCTTGTTTGCTCCCGTGGACTGAACCAAGATGCCCTCCATCGAGCAACTTTACCAGCAACTTAAGGAAGAATTGAGGGCAGCGAAGATGGAGATACGGCGACTGACCGAAGAAAACAAGAGGATTCGTAGTAGTCCTCCTGTTTCGAGTCCTCGGGTCAAGAAGGGATCGTGGTCAGTGGTTGGACAGCAGGGGACGACGAAGTTGACGATCAAGAAGACGAAGGGAAAAAGCCAGAAAGATGAAGAAGAAAGAGACTGCTGTGGAAACTCCCGTGGAAACCTCCAAACCATTCTCGGTGCTACCCGACGAATGTGAGTCTACTACTGGATCGTCACGACGAACGACAACAAGGAAGGTAAAAAATATGTTGTTTGTTGGGGATAGCCAGTTAGATACATGGATAGGGCATTCTGCTTGAAGGACAGGAGTAGGAGACAAAGGGTATCCCTTTCCTGGGGCTGGAGGAGGACATTGTTAGCCGGCTTGACAACATCATGAACGTAATGGGATCAACCCTATTATTTGCCTCAGTGCTGGGGGCAATGATGTTGGCAAGCGTAGAAGTGAGGATTTAGTTAAAAAGTTCGGGACAGCTATAGACATAATTAGGAAGAAGGGGGACGCCCTTTTATATGTGGCATTTGCCAAAAAAGAGGTTTTGGGTAATGAATGGTGTCCAGAGAAATTGGGTATTAATTGTTGGCTGGATAAACACTGTAAGGTAATGCAGTACCATTCATTGACAACTGGGACAACTTCTATGGCCAAAATGACATGTATGCCAGGATGGGGTTCACTTATCCGGGGCAGGTGTGGGTTTTCTTTGCTAACTCAGTTGAGGGGTTGTTAGGACTTTAAACTGGGTTTAGTTAGAGGTATGGGTTTTTGAAACGAAAACTGTGAAGTCGCAGGGTAGTAATATGAGTACAAGGAGAACTAGTAATAGGCAAAATGAGGTGGATTTTGGGAAAGCCAGTGGCACTAATTGACAAGGACAGTAATAGGTTTAGTGGAATAATAGAAAAAAGCGGGAAAGGGGTAAAGAGAGAGGAGGGTCATTAAAAAGTTTTATTACACAAATAGTCGCAGTGCTGGGAATAAAGGGGCGATTTGGACTAGTTGCTAGTGCAGGTAACATAGATGTATTTGCCATTACTGAGACTGGTTTAATTCAAAAGTCGGGACATGCCTGCAGAATGTCACATTCAGGGTTTTAAATTGTTCCAAGAAATAGAAGTATCGGGAAGGGTGTGGGGTGGCATTGTAGTCCGAGATCGCTTGAACTGTTGCATAAAAACGGGTATTAAGTCTGAAGTAACACATACAGAGTCTGTTTGGATAGAATTTTCAGAGGGCATGAAAAATTAATTTTTGGTGTGGGTATACCGTCCCCCAAAAAGAATAGGGACCAAGGGAGACTACTATGGGGAGAAATTGTTAGGGCCACAAGGGACGATAATGTAGTAATTCTAGGAGACTTTAACTTTAGTCATAATTTATTGGAATTTCTTGACTGGGAATTTAAATCATACGATTTCTTAGAAAATAGTTCAGGATTGTTTTTTGAAGCAGTTTGTGACAGAACCTACAAGGGGAAATAACCTGCTTGACTTAGTTCTGGCAAACAATGAATCCCTTGTTAATAATTTAGAAGTTTCAGAGGAACTGGGTCTAGCGACCACAAATCAATTACATTTAGAATTGAATGGAAGTATGATAGTAGGGATAACTCAGTAAAAAGTCCCGATTTTTGCTTAGCAGATTACGATGGGCTTAGAGAACACTTAGCATCTGTTGACTGGGGTAAAGAAGAGAGCTATCAATATGACAGTTTTCTGAACACAATACATGCTGCTCAAAGAACGTTTATCCCTTATAAGGAAATTAGATCAAATAGAAATGACCCTAAATGGATGAATAATAGGCTGAAATATCTACTAGGGCATAAGAAAGGAATTTATAGGCGTATCAAAAGAGGCGAGGGTCATCTTATGAATCAGTATATTGACATTAAGAGGGACATTAAAAAGGGGATAAGAAAAGCTAAAAGGGACTATGAAATTAAAGTTGCTAGGGATTCTAAAAACTAATCCAAAAAGTTTTTTCCAGGTATATAGAACAAAAGTCAGAGATAAGATAGGTCCCCTTAAAAATAACTATGGGCATCTTACTGACAAAGAAAATGAAATGTGCTCGATTTTAAATAATTATTTTCTCTCGGTTTTTACACAGGAAGACACTAATAATATCCCGGTAATTAATTTTTATAGTGGATCAGAAGAAATAAATTATGTAACATCACAGTCACTAGTGAAATGGTTGTGAAGCAGATAGACCGACTGAAGCAAAATAAGTCACCGGGTCCTGATGAGGTTTTTTCAAGGGTTCTTAAGGAATGCAAAATGGAAGTCTGTGAACCATTAACTATATTTTTAATTTATCTCTTCAAACAGGTGTAGTGTCTGATATGTGGAAGATGGCTAATGTAATTCCTATTTTAAAACAGGGGACAAGTCGTTACCGTCAAATTACCGCCCAATAAGCCTGACCTCAATTTGTAGGCAAGTTGCTAGAGTCAATTATAGCTGAGATTATAAGAAGCCATCTCGATAAGCATAGCTTGATTAATGATACTCAGCGTGGATTCACAAGAGGCCGTCTTGTCTAACTAATTTATTAACTTTCTTCAGTAAAGCTTTTGAGGCTGTTGACCACGATAAAGAATTTGATATTGTTTACTTAGATTTTAGTAAGGCATTTGATAGAGTTCCGCACCAAAGACTGTTGAAGAAAGTAGCAGCTCATGGCATTGGGGGGAGGGTGCTCTCGTGGATCGAGTCATGGCTCACAGACAGGAAGCAGAGAGTGTCCATAAATGGGGTTAAATCCGAGTGGGTGATCGGTAACAAGTGGCGTTCCACAGGATCATCTTGTGGCCCGTTGTTGTTTATAATATATATCAATGATCTTGATGAAGGAATTGCTAGTGATATGAGCAAATTCGCCGATGACACACGAAGATAGGTAGGATAATTGATTCAAACGTAGATGTTAGGGAACTTCAGAGGATTTAGACAAACTCTACTCTTGGTCAGAAAAGTGGCAGATGCAGTTCAATGTGGATAAATGCAAGGTTCTGAAGCTCGGGAGTGTCTATAACCCTAGCACTTATAAGTTAAATAATGTAGAAACTTAGCCATACAGATTGCGAAAAGGACTTGGGGTTATGGTAAGCAGCAACCTTAAACCAAGACAGCAATGCCTAAGCGTACGTAATAAAGGCAAATAGATTACTGGGATTTAATCAAGAAGTGTAAGCAACAGAAGTCCAGAGGGCATACTGCAGCTTTATACATCATTAGTAAGGCCTCACCTAGATTAAAGCAGCTCAATTCTGGTCTCCATATTACAGAATGGACATAAATTCGTTAGAAAACATTCAGCGTAGGATGACTAAATTAATACATAGCATTAGAAATCTTCCTTATGAAGAAAGATTGAAGACTCTAAGTTACATTCACTTGTTAGAAAGAAGAATGAGGGAGACCTGATCGAAGTGTATAAGTGGGAAGATAGGTATTAATAAAGGGGATATTAACAAGGTCTTGAGGGTATCTCTCCAAGAGAGAACCCGCGTAATGGATTTTAAAATTTGATAAGTTTAATTTT
>NW_026503886.1:0-18140 GCF_026875155.1 Cherax quadricarinatus
CTACCCTTGCATGATCCTGCTCCAAAACCCTACTTACAAAAAAACCTTTGGACCCGCTACAGGTACCTTCTAAGACAGGTACCAATCCCGACCCACGTTCGCCTTAGCTCTAAACGTCGCATGTCCCTTACTCCCAACTCACCCCACCGGAGTCCCAACAGAAGAACCTGAATTTCTCTTTTCAATATCTGTCCCACGATCGCCTTTGCTGCTGGGTTAAGCCCTGGCTCTATTTCTACGACTAAGAATACTCCTCTCCATCACTATTCTTTGTCTGTTCCGTCTTCCCCGCTCATCCCATTTGGGTCCTTACCTGAACTTTCGTTCGTTCGTTCCTATGCTGTACATTCTACAAGATTGATGGACTGAACACATCGACTCCAGGCTGAGGGACTAATTACTTCATACTCCTCCTCTCCTTACGCCTTCCTCTTTGTATTGGACTGATGAAGCCACTGTGTGGCGAAACGTTTCCTGAATAAAGATTCCCATATGCTGCATAAGTGTCTCAATCTCCAGCTTCTCCAGAGAGTGGAGATTTAAGGCTTTAAGTCTATCTTCATACGGGAGGTTCCTCACACAGTAAATCATTTTAGTCATTCTTCTCTGTATGTTCTCTAATGAGTCTATGTCCATCCTGTAGTAAGGGGACCAAAACTGAGCAGCATAATCTAAATGAGGCCTCACTAGTGATGTATAGAGCTGTAAAATAACTTTTGGACTTCTGTTACTTATACTTCTTGAGATAAATCCAAGTAATCTGTTAGCCTTGTTGCGAACACTAAGGCACTGCTGTCTTGGCTTTAGATTTCTGCTCACCATGACTCCCAAGTCTTTTTCACATTCTGTATGACCAAGCTCTACTTCACCTAGATTATAGCTTCGTGGGTTATTTTCATTACCAAGGGCAAGTACCTTACACTTATCCACATTAAACTTCTGCCATTTTTCAGACCAAGACATTAATTTGTTCAAATCGTCCTGGAGTTCATTGATAACCTTCTCAGAGTGAATTATACGGCCTATCTTTGTGTCATCAGCAAACTTACTCATGTCACTAGTAATCCCTTCATCAAGGTCATTAATGTAAATTATGAACAGGAGAGGGCCTAAAACTGATCCTTGTGGAACGCCACTAGTGACTAATCCCCATTCAGATTTCACTCCATTAATGGTAACTCTCTGCTTTCTATTGGTAAGCCATGCCTCAATCCATGCTAGAACTTTACCTCCTATACCATGAGCTGCGACTTTTCTTAAGAGTCTCTTGTGAGGTACTCTGTCGAAGGCTTTACTAAAATCCAAATAAACAATATCATATTCCTTATCACTGTCAACTGCCTTAAATGTTCTATTGAAGAACGTCAGTAAGTTTGTCAGGCAGGAACGACCTCTCGTGAATCCATGCTGAGATTCATTTATCAAGTTATGCTCTTCAAGGTGACTTCTGATAATGTCAGCTATAACTGATACTAATAACTTGCCCACTATAGATGTCAGGCTTATTGGACGGTAATTTGAAGGAGTGGACTTATCCCTGATTTGATATAGGAACCACATTAGCCATCTTCCACAACTCTGGCACAACACTGGTAAGGATGGACGCATTAAATACACTCGTTAATGGCTGACTAAGCTCCATCTTGCATTCCTTAAGTACCCTTGAAAACAACTCATCGGGTCCCGGGGACTTATTTTGTTTCATTTTGTCTATCTGTTTAATAACCATGTCCCTCGTGACAATAATATTAGTTAACTTAAATTCTTCATGAACTAAATAATTGTTAATTACTGGAATCTCATTTACATCTTCCTGTGTAAAAACTGACAAAAAATAGTCATTAAATAAGGAACACATTTCCAGTTCATTATCCGTCAGCTGTCCATTCCCAGTTTTCAGATGTCCTACTTTTTCCTTCACCTTCGTCCTATACACTTGAAAGAACCCCTTTGGATTAGTCTTGGTTCATTAGCAACTCTAATTTCATAGTCACTTTTACCTTTTAATCGCCTTTTTTACTTCTCTTTTAAGCTGAACATATGGCCCAGTAAGTTAAACCCTCTCCTCTTCTGATGCGCCTATAAATTCCCCTTTTCTCCTCAAATAGATTTTTTAAAGCCCCCTTTGGTTAACCCATTTGGGATCGTTATTTTTTAGACCTAATTTCTCTCGGGGGAATGAAATTACTCTGGGCACTGTGTACATTATTAAGAAACAATCATAAAAGCAGATCCTTCATATTCTAATATGATTATCGTCAATAAAATCATTAGCTAGATAACCCCAATCAAGATTAGACAAAATGTTCCCTAAGTCCATTATAATCGGCCAGAACGAAAATCAGGGTTTTTTTTCGTATTATCATTATTCTTGCATTCTAAATTAATGTAAAAGTGATGGATTTGTGATCACTTGCGCAAGCTCTTCAGTGATCTCCAGATTATTACTAGTGTTTCCTTATTTGACAAGACTAGGTCTAGCAAATTATTACCCCTGGTTGGCTCAGTTACGCTCTGTTTCAGAAAACAGTCCTGAACTGTTTCCATAAAGCACTGGACTCTAGATTACCTGTCAAAGAACTCCAGTCAGTTTGACTAAAGTTAAAGTCCCCTACTATGACTATGTTACTGTGTCCAGAAGCCCTTACAATTTCGTCCCAAAGAAGTCTCCCTCTATCGTGATTCAAGCCTGGAGGTTGGTATATTACACCCAGAATTAGTTTTTCTTGACCCTCCCCGAACTCTACCCAAACAGACTCTGTTACTGCTCCATCTATTTTTATACCTGTTTTTATGCAACAATTAATATTTTCTCGAACATACAATGCAACTCCTCCCCCCTTCCATTACTCTATCCCCATTGAACAAATTAAATCCCTGAATATTACACTCAGCAGTCATATCCCGACTCTTTAAATCATACCACGTTTCAGTTAATGCAATGATATCAAAGTTCCCAGCACATGCTACCAAACGTAGTTCATTAATTTTATTTCTTGCACTTCGACTGTTAGCATAAAATACCATCATATGTTTTTTCTTCTGCACATTTTTGCTATTCATCTTTGTTTTTACACAATTTCAGAAATTATCATTACCCAGAGTTACTCCATGACAGTTACTATTAAGATTCTTAATATCAGAGCATAAGTCAATATATCCATACTCATTATTTATCATTTCTAAACCCATACCTCTAACTAATCCTAGTTTAAAGTCCTAACAACCCCCTCAACTGAGATCATTGAAGAGCTTGGCGCAAGTGATCACAAATCCATCACTTTTAGCATTAATTGGGAATGCAAGTAAAAATCTCTGATTTTCGTTCTGCCGATTATAATGGACTTAGGGAATCTGTCTAATCTTGATTGGGGTTATCTAGCTAATGATTTTATTGACGATAATCATACTTATGGATATGAAGGGATCTCCTTTTATGATTGTTTTCTTAATAATGTGAACATTAAAATGGTATAAAATACCGACAGATTGTTAGGTAAGACATATATGCAACAGTTAGGTATCTTTATTTCGAAACGTTTCGCCTACACAGTAGGCTTCTTCAGTCGAGTACAGAAAAGTTGATTGAAGCAGAAGAGACTTGAAGACTGATGTAATCAGTCAATCACCCTTAAAGTTTTGAGGTGGTCAGTCCCTCAGTCTGGAGAAGAGCATTGTTCCATAGTCTGAAACAATATGGAGTTGAAGTGACAGGATGGAGCCTGGATAGAGGCAGGGTTGACAAATAGGCAGCAGAGAGTTTGCATAAATGGGGAGAAATCAAAGTGGGGAAGCGTCACGAGCGGTGTTCCACAGGGGTCAGTGTAAGGCCCCCTGCTGTTCACAATATACATAAAGAGGGCATAAAGAGCGACATCAGCAAGTTTGCCGATGACACCAAAATAGGCCGTCGAATTCATTCTGACGAGGACATTAGAGCACTCCAGGAAGATTTGAGTAGAACATCAAAATGGTATACAATACCGACAGGTTGTTAGGTAAGACACATATGCAACAGTTAGACAACTTTATTCCGAAACGTTTCGCCTACACATTAGGCTTCAAATTCTACGACTTCAAGGGTGATGGACTGATTACATCGTCTTCACATCTCTACTGTTCCTGCCTACTTTCTGTATTTGGCTGAAGAAGCCTACTGTGTAGGCGAAACGTTTCGGAATAAAGTTGTCTAACTGTTGCATATGTGTCTTACCTAACAACCTGTCGGTATTGTATACCATTTTGATGTTCATCCTGTCAGACACTGCAACACATGGCATCTTGGTACAGAAAACACCTTGGACAAGCTTTTCAAGTGAGAAGTGTTGGATCTGAGAGGGTCATGACCTCTCAGTGGCTACATTCTCACTACTACTACTACTCTGCACCTCTCCTTCCGACAGTATTTAAGTCTCCGCACTGTCACTTGATCTTCAGATAGTTCCTGACTATGGAACTGAACTTCTCCAGGCTGAGGGACTGACAACCTCAAATTCTACGACTTCAAGGGTGATGGACTGATTATATCGTCTTCACATCTCTACTGTTCCTGCCTACTTTCTGTATTCGACTGAAGAAGCCTACTGTGTAGGCGAAACGTTTCGGAATAAAGTTGTCTAACTGTTGCATATGTGTCTTACCTAACAACAAGATTTGAGTAGACTGATGCAGTGGTCGGAGAGGTGGCAGATGCAGTTTAATATAGACAAATGCAAAGTTCTAAATGTTGGACAGGACAATAACCATGCCACATATAAACTAAATAATGTAGATCTTAATATTACGGATTGCGAAAAAGATTTAGGAGTTCTGGTTAGCAGTAATCTGAAACCAAGACAACAGTGCATAAGTGTTCGCAATAAAGCTAATAGAATCCTTGGCTTTATATCAAGAAGCATAAATAATAGGAGTCCTCAGGTTGTTCTTCAACTCTATACATCCTTGGTTAGGCCTCATTTAGATTATGCTGCACAGTTTTGGTCACCGTATTACAGAATGGATATAAATGCTCTGGAAAATGTACAAAGGAGGATGACAAAGTTGATCCCATGTATCAGAAACCTTCCCTATGAGGATAGACTAAGGGCCCTGAATCTTCACTCTAGAAAGACGTAGAATTAGGGGGGATATGATTGAGGTGTATAAATGGAAGACAGGAATAAATAAAGGAGATGTAAATAGTGTGCTGAAAATATCTAGCCTAGAGAGGACTCGCAGCAATGGTTTTAAGTTAGAAAAATTCAGATTCAGGAAGGATATAGGAAAGTACTGGTTTGGTAATAGAGTTGTGGATGAGTGGAACAAACTCCCAAGTACAGTTATAGAGGCCAGAACGTTGTGTAGCTTTAAAAATAGGTTGGATAAATACATGAGTGGGTGTGAGTTGAATCTGATTAGCTTGTGCTACCAGGACGGTTGCCATGTTCCTCCCTTATGTCAAGGTGACCTGACCTGACTAGGTTGGGTGCATTGGCTTAAGCCGGTAGGAGACTTGGACCTGCCTCGCATGGGCCAGTAGGCCTTCTGCAGTGTTTCTTCGTTATGTTCTTATAGCGCCAGGAGGTGAGAAGTAGGTCACTAGTAGAACGCAGATGTTGGGAGGTCAGGTCCCTCTCAAATCCAGCCGTTCTCACTAGTAGAGGTAGTCGAAGTTGATTTCAGGTCTGTACCAAGATACCCTTGTGTTGCAGTGTCTGACAGATTGAACATTAAAATGGTATAAAATACCGACAGATTGTTAGGTAAGACACATATGCAACAGTTAGGTATCTTTATTTCGAAACGTTTCGCCTACACAGTAGGCTTCTTCAGTCGAGTACAGAAAAGTTGATAGAAGCAGAAGAGACTTGAAGACGATGTAATCAGACTCTAGTAATTTGCCTACAATTGAGGTCAGGCTTATTGGGCTGTAATTTAACGGTAACGACTTGTCCCCTGTTTTAAAAATAGGAATTACATTAGCCATCTTCCACATATCAGACACTACACCTGTTTGAAGAGATAAATTAAAAATATTAGTTAATGGTTCACAGACTTCCATTTTGCATTCCTTAAGAACCCTTGAAAAAACCCCATCAGGACCCGGTAACTTATTTTGCTTCAGTCGGTCTATCTGCTTCACAACCATTTCACTAGTGGCTGTGATGTTACATAATTTATCTTCTTCTGGCCCACTATAAAAATTAATTACCGGAATATTATTAGTGTCTTCCTGTGTAAAAACCGAGAGAAAATAATTATTTAAAATCGAGCACATTTCATTCTCTTTGTCAGTAAGATGCCCATAGTTATTTTTAAGGGGACCTTTCTATCTCCACGACTATGGTGCTCTTCGCACCTACTCCTAGGTTGACGGACTGATTACCTCATCTTCTGTATATAGTTCTACTGTCTTCAAGCTATGTCCTAGAATTTGTATTGATAAAGCCACTGGATGGCGAAACGTCTAAAATAAAGATACCCAGATGTTGCACATGTGTCTTAATTTCATCTTGTCGGTATTATATACCATTCTTGAACAACTTTTGTTCTATATACCTGCAAAAAACTTTTTGGGTTAGTTTTAGAATCCCTAGCAACTTTAATTTCATAGTCCCTTTTAACTTTTCTTATCCCCTTTTTAATGTCCCTCTTAATGTCAATATACTGATTCATAAGATGACCCTCGCCTCTTTTGGTACGCCTATAAATTCCTTTCTTATGCCCTAGTAGATATTTCAGCCTATTATTCATCCATTTTGGGTCATTTCTATTTGGTCTAATTTATTTATAAGGGATAAACGTTCTTTGAGCAGCATGTATAGTTGTTAGGTAAGACACATATGCAACAGTTAGGTATCTTTATTTCGAAACGTTTCGCCTACACAGTAGGCTTCTTCAGTCGAGTACAGAAAAGTTGATAGAAGCAGAAGAGACTTGAAGACGATGTAATCAGTCCATCACCCTTAAAGTTTTGAGGTGGTCAGTCCCTCAGTCTGGAGAAGAGCATTGTTCCAAAGTCTGAAACAATATGGAGTTGAAGTGACAGGATGGAGCCTTATATAGCGCCAGGAGGTGAGACGTAGGTCACTTTGGGAGGTCAGGTCCCTCTCAAATCCAGCCGTTCTCACTAGTAGACGTTGTCGAAGTTGATTTTAGGTCTGTACCAAGATACCATTGTGTTGCAGTGTCTGACAGATTGAACATCAAAATGGTATAAAATACCGACAGGTTGTTAGGTAAGACACATATGCAACAGTTAGGTATCTTTATTTCGAAACGTTTCGCCTACACAGTAGGCTTCTTCAGTCGAGTACAGAAAAGTTGATAGAAGCAGAAGAGACTTGAAGACGATGTAATCAGTCCATCACCCTTAAAGTTTTGAGGTGGTCAGTCCCTCAGTCTGGAGAAGAGCATTGTTCCAAAGTCTGAAACAATATGGAGTTGAAGTGACAGGATGGAGCCTTATATACGCCAGGAGGTGAGACTTTGGTCCTTTGGGGGTTCAGGTCCCTCTCAAATCCAGCCGTTCTCACTAGTAGACGTTGTCGAAGTTGATTTTAGGTCTGTACCAAGATACCATTGTGTTGCAGTGTCTGACAGATTGAACATCAAAATGGTATAAAATACCGACAGGTTGTTAGGTAAGACACATATGCAACAGTTAGGTATCTTTATTTCGAAACGTTTCGCCTACACAGTAGGCTTCTTCAGTCGAGTACAGAAAAGTTGATAGAAGCAGAAGAGACTTGAAGACGATGTAATCAGTCCATCACCCTTATAGTTTTGAGGTGGTCAGTCCCTCAGTCTGGAGAAGAGCATTGTTCCAAAGTCTGAAACAATATGGAGTTGAAGTGACAGGATGGAGCCTTATATAGCGCCAGGAGGTGAGACGTAGGTCACTTTGGGAGGTCAGGTCCCTCTCAAATCCAGCCGTTCTCACTAGTAGAGGTTGTCTAAGTTGATTTTAGGTTTGTACCAAGATACCATTGTGTTGCAGTGTCTGACAAATTGACCATTAAAATGGTATCTTGGTACAGACCTAAAATCAACTTCGACAACCTCTACTAGTGAGAACGGCTGGATTCTCTCAAGCCTACCAATCAGACTACTCACATGTCCTTAACCTAATCTTGTCCGCTAACAATCTTCCCTCTTTAATTATCCCTCCTTCCTGCTTCTCTTCTAAACCCCCTACAACCTTTACCTCCTCCCTCTCCCCACCCCCCCACTTCCTACACCCACCAGTTCTCCTCCCCTACCCTCTTCACTACTTCCACCCCTCCCACCAACACCCCTACTGCTGCTTCTACGACCACCCCTCCCCTGACCTCCTTACCCACATCCTCATCCCCAACCAAAGCTTCCGCTTCCTTACCAGTACCATAGTTTTCCACTTCCTCATCCCCTACCAAAGCTTCCACTTCCTTTGCATCTACCTTTGCCCACTCCTCCACCACAACCAAAACTTCATCCAGGTCCAACTCCACCTCCTCCAGACAAAATCCACTCAAACCCAAACCTGCCCCAACTTCTGACAGACATACAAAAGAACATAATAACAGATCCATCTCTTCCTTCCCCTCCAGGAAACGGGTCCGTAACACCTACAAACTCGCATCCACTGATGGCACCACTATCACAGGTTTTAATCCAAACTCCTCCGACATTAACTTTGCTATGACAAAACCATTAAATCATGTTTAAAGTGATTCAGTTCAACGTACGTTCTTACTTTACTATTAGACACCTACTGGCCGAGCTCCTTGAAGCAGAGAGACCAGATATTGTTTTGCTAAACAGTACCTGCCTCAAAGCCCCTCAACGTATCCGCCATTATGGTTATACTGCACTACAGTCCCCCTATGATCCCCACGATGGGGTTGCCATCCTTGTCAAAACCAACATAAAACACGAATCTCTCCCAATCCCTTTTATTCACCAACACTGTCTTGCAGTCAGAATACACACCCACCTTGGACCCTTCATCTTTTTCACCACCTATGCTCGTCCAAACAGTATTCTCAACATACACGATCTTTCCGTAGTCTTCAACTACACCAACACACCAACATACCTACTAGCTGACATGAATGCCAAACACACCGCCTTTCATCACACTAGTAACAACCAACTTGGTCACCAATTACTCAACTTCACTAACCATAAACACCTAATTCATCTCGGCCCAGACTTCAATACCTTCTTCAATCACACGGGCCAAGGCAAACCAGACATCATTCTGACAAACCGAGCCAGTTCTCTATTTCAACACTACATCTCACCTGGCCCTATTACAGGCTCTGATCACATCCCAGTCATCTTGCACATCTCCTCCAACCCTATCCTCATTCCAACCACACCTTCCTTCTCCTACAAGAACGCTGACTGGGATGCTTTCAAACAACACATAGACAATATTAACCTCACCTATGACTATAACAACAAACCTATCTCTGATATCGATACTCAACTTGATCTCATCCAGGACACCATTACACAACCAGCCAACAACGCAATACCAAAGAAAACTCACACCACTCGTTATTCCTTCAAACCGTCACTCAGAACAAGAAGACTAATTATCTGCTACCACAACCGCTTCCTCTACAACACACACAGATTTAATCAAGTTCGATTAGATCTCACTTACCTTAGAAACAACATTCTACACAGTCTAGACCAAGACCACAACAATCACTGGTCACAACTCATACAACAAGCTGACAAACAGCGTATTAAAAACACTAAAGCCTTCTGGAACTTTATCAAAAAAATAAGAGGCACTACTCCCACCAACAAATTCAAACACATCACCCACAACAACACACAGACACACGCACACACACATTAGGGACAGCGAGCGCGCTAGTCACGCCGTCAGTGCTCCGGGAATTTAAGTGTTTTTGAGGGCTACCTAAGTGTTCTGCAAGGGTTGCTAAGTGTGTCAGGGTAGTGAACAATCCTAGAAGTGTTTTTTTTAATTGCCTGAGCCGCATAAGTGTGGGGAGAGCCACAATTTTGTAAGCGATCTGGAAAATAAAAACGTTGTAGGCAGGCTAGTGTGTAAGGCGGCGTTGCCAAGTGTACCCAAGAAAAGATAATAAAGTGAAACAATCGTGTGATCAGTGAAAGAAATACATTGAAGGGGTTTACATTATTAGAGAAGAAATTGAGTTGGTTCTACGCCAGGACGTACATCGAGCTGGATCTACGCCAGGGACGTCACATCGACCTGGACAATCTCAGTGCTGCAGCTGCACTACAAGTACTGTATTACCTATGAGTGGTTGTTTGGAGGTGTGGGGTTCAGGTTCCAATTAACGCCCAAGCTGAATGTGAATGGTCTAAACTCTCAATAGCACGATAAAGAATAGCTCTCAAGTATTCAAATAAGGTTTAGCAAAATGTAATCCATTGAACAAGGCGGATTAACTCACTATAAGCAGGTCGAGAATAGGGCAAACACTGTAAGGGTCGGGAGGAGTCAGGTCACAAGAGCTTGGGACACAAGCGACAACTGAGAATCTACATTACACTCCAAGCACAAGCCACCTATTTTCAGAACCTAATAAACCCACACATAATTCGACTCTTAATTACACACACACCAAAACACCACAACACACACACGCACACACAGCACACACACACACCACACACACACACACACACACACACACACAACACACATATTACACACACATATAAACACATACACAAACCACACACACAAACACGCACACACACACACACACCCACACACACCCACATACACACATACACACCACACACACACACACAAACATTAGGGACAGCGAGCGCGCTAGTCACGCTGTCGGTTGCTCGGGAATTTAGAGTTTTTGAGGGCTAACTAAGTGTTTGCAAGGGGTTGATAGGTGTGTCAGGGTAGTCAACAATCTAGAGTGTTTTTTTTAATTGCTGAGCACATAAGTGTGGGGAGAGCCCATAATTTTGAAAGTGATCTGGAAAAATATAGGTTGTGGCGCAGGCTAGTGTGTAAGGCGGCGTTGCCAAGTGTCATCCAAGAAGGTAATAAAGTGAAACAATCGTGTGACAGATGAAAGAAATAACAGTGAAATAGGGGTCATTATTCAACGAGAAGAAATTGAGGGTGGATCTACGCCAGGACATACATCGAGCTGGATCTACGCAGGATCGTCACATCGCTCACAAGCGACAACTGAGAATCTACATTACACTCCAGCACAAGCCACCTACTTTAAGACACATAATAAACCCACACATAATTCGAACACATAATTACACACACACACACAACACACAACACACACACACACACACACACAACTCACACACACACACCACACACACACAAAAACCAACACCACCACACACACACCACACACACACACACACACCAACACACCACACCACACACATACAACACACCACATACACACTACACACATACACACACACACACACAACACAAACACACACACAACACACACACACATTTCCAGACACACATACACTCCCCCCTCACCACCGAACATCTCCACTACTTCCCCTGATCCTTCCCATCTCGCTATCAACCCTCCCTCCCCCGTTCCCTAACCCTCCCCACCCCTCCCCATCAGCTCCCACATAGTGTCACAGTTCCTCCACTACTTACCCCCCCCCCCACACTCTGACAAAACATTACTAACCTAACATAGAACTACATAGGTTTCCCATCTGAGGCAATCAGGATAAAACAAAAATGGGTATGCAGAGAGCAACAAGAAAAACCAAGGACAGGAGGAGGAAAATGCAAAAGGAAGATGGGCCAGCAGAGCTCATAAAAAGGAATCATGAATGGGAGAAAAGAAGAATACTAGAAGAACTTAGCATGAGAATGGAAGAGAGGACAGATTATGGAAAGCAGGAAGTGGGAGGTGCCATGTCAAAGCAGCAGAAGCTAGGATACAGAGTTTTAGAAGAGGATTGAAAAATCTGAAACAGCCTAAAGAATAAAGAACATTTTGGATTGACAACAGAGACTGCACCTCAGCCACAAATAAGGGGACTGTAGGGAAAGAAGGGGCACACTGCATGGATATGCTCTATCAGAGGAGACTGAACTCCCTGCCCTGAGCTAGCTTTATGTGGAGGCCCTAACAGACAACAACAGAGCCCAAGGAAAGCCCGAGAAGGGGAAATGACAGGCACTGAGCCCAAGCTACATACGCCAGTGAAACTGATGAAGGAAAGCTGCAGTGCAGGAAAAACCAAATTAAATGAGGGAGGATACACAGGGATATGCAGTGGGAGATGAAAAGGGTGGTCAGTCTTTGTGTATGGGCTCCAGGAAGTCGAAGGGGAAACATATGAAGCAAGAAAACAAGGGGAAAATAGCAATTTGGAAAGCATCATGAAAGCAATAGGCGAAGACGATAGGACCCAGATGGAAAATTTTGGAGAAGAGGGGGGGTTGTAAAAAAAAAAGAACCCGGCCAGTGAGGAGTGACCTTCAAGGCAGAAGTGACTCAGACCAGGATCCTGAGGAGAAAGCAGATTATGGGACATGAAGCATACAGGAGGGTGTATCTCGACTGCGACAGAACACAAGAAGGAAAGGAAGAAATGAGAGAGATGGTAACAAAGGCGGAAAGGAGGAAAGAGAAGGGATGGAGAAGACAGATAGGAGATCCCAGACCAGGAGAAGATAAATCCACAGCCTCCTCACAACTTTCTTAGAAGCATCCCAACCAGGGTCAAACCCCAGTGCAACCAAACACTCTAAATCAAAAAACACATGCCAAATCCAAGCCACCACCACTACATTACAAATACTTCACCCCACAGCAACAACCATAGTTCGCTTACCAGGTTCTCACCACCTCCCCAACCACTATATACTTTCAGACCACAGTCTTAGAAAAGAAGTGAAGGAGTTGTGGTATACAAATGCAGATGGAATAACAAACAACGTATGGGAGTGGACGAAGAATCAAAGAGACATCCCCAGACATAATAGCACTCACAGAACAAACTCACCAGAATAATATCAGATTAATCTTTCCATCTGGATATCAAATCTTCAGGAAAGCAGAGGGAGGAGGAGGGGGGAGGAGGAGTTGCACTGCTCATTAAAAAAACCCGTGGGGTTTTGAAGAAAATGGAAGGAATGGATGGCATGGGCGAAAGGGACTCTTATTAGGAAACATCCAGTCTGTGGACATAAGGTGATAATTGCTGTAATGTACAACCCACACAGAACTGTCAGGAGGGCCAAGAGAAGGAATACGATGAGAGCAAACATGAGCAATGATCAACACACTAGCCGAGGTGGCCAGGAGAGCACACATGGGGGGGCAAGTTACTAGTTTATGGAGTGATTTCAATCACAAGGAGATTGATGGGGGAAAACCTGGAGCCCCATGTGGGGTCCCTAAAGTGGAGAGCCAAGTTGATGGTATGTGGTACTGGGAGAACCTCATGCATCAACATGTTTAGAGACACTACCAGGAGAGAGTGAGAGGATGAACCAGCCAAGGTTGGACTTTGTATCTCCACCATGAGGTAGTAGTTCGGACATCGAGGGCCTATCATGTATGAAGGCACTGGGAGCTAGTGATCATGTGGTTCTGTGCTTCGCCTACATAGTTGAGTCAAGTGGAGAGGAGTAGCAGGAATAGGTGGGAAGAAAAACCAAACTACAAAAGGGGAACTACTCAGGGCATGAGGAAAACTCCTTCAAGACATTCATAGGGAGAGGGAATGACGGAAAAAACAGTACAAGAAATGATGGACTATGTGGAACAAAATGCAAGGAGGCAGAGAGGAGAGGTTTGTTCCCAACGGGAAACAGAAATAATGGGAAGAACGAACGTGGTCCCTTGGTTTCACCAATGGTTGTAGGGACGGCAAAAACTAGGTGTACTAGATGAATGACAAAGGTACAGAAAGACAGAGAACTCAGGTAAATAAAGAAATCAGCCCGAAGACGCGAAAGAATATGCACAGATAAGAAGGGGGCTCAGAGACTATATTGAAAATGACTGCATCAAAAGTAATGACTGACCCGAAGTGTTGTACAGCCACATCAGGAGGAAAAACAAACAGTCAAGAGAGACCAGGTAATCAGACTGAGGAAGGTGAATGGGAATTCTCAAGAAAACGACCGAGAGGTATGTCTGAGTGCTAAACACAAGATTTTAAGAAGGTACTTTTACAGTGGAAACAGTAGGACTCCAACAAATCAGAACAGGGGGGCCACCAGCAAGTGCTGAAGAGGTACTTATAACAAAGAGGAGGTGGAAGAAGCTGCTATGCGAACTTGAACTCAAAGGCGGTGGGACCCAGACAACATCTCTCATGGGTCTTAAAGAGGGAGCAGAGATATTGTGTGAGCCATTAACAAAGAATCTTCAACACATCATTTGAAACTGCGGCAACCTCCCTGAGGTTTGGAAAATGGCAAAAATGTAGTCCCATTTTTAAAAAAGGGAGACCAGACTTGAGGCAATATAATACAGACCTGTATCACTAAGCTGTATAGTATGCAAGGTCATGGAGAAGTCATCAGGAGGAGAGTGGTGGGGCACCGGGAAAGAAACAGTGTATATTGGCAACCAGCACGGTTTCTGGATGGGAAAATCCTGCTGTCACAAAGCCTACTAGAGTTTTTTGACAAGGTGACCAGGAAGTAAGGACAAGAGAGAAGAGGGTGGATCGACTGCGTATTTTTGGACTGCAAGAAGGCCATCGACAAGTTCCTCACAAGAGGTTACTTGCAAAAGCTTAGAGGACCAGCCACACATAAAAGAACGGCATGCGATGGCATCTGGAATATCTGACAGGGAGGCAAACAACGAGTCATGGTACGCGAAGGGTGTCAGAGTGGAGTTGCTGTGTCAAGCTGGGTTCCACCAGGGGTCAGTCTAGGACCTGTGCTGTTCTTGGTATATAGTGAACGACATAACGGAGGTGATGGACTCAGAAGTGGGCCTTTTGTTGCAGGGACGATGTGAAG
Source organism: Cherax quadricarinatus (assembly GCF_026875155.1). NCBI lineage: Eukaryota > Metazoa > Arthropoda > Malacostraca > Decapoda > Parastacidae > Cherax > Cherax quadricarinatus. The sequence continues at coordinate 14,981 of NW_026503886.1, forward strand.
TTATGAGAAGAATGAATCGGACGAGGATCAGGCTGGATTACAAAGAGACCTGGTACAGGTACAAGCCTGGTCCAGCAACTGGCTCCTTGATTTAAACCTCTCGTGCCAAATGCAAAGTACATGAAGATTGGGGAAGGGCAATAGAAGACCGCAGAACAAAGAGATAGAGAGAGGAGAATCGGCAAAGACTTGCAAAACCTCATCAGTGAAAAAGATCTGGGGGGTGTGTTAACACCGAGCAAATCTCCTGAGGCGCAACATCAAGCAGATAAACTGTGCAGCATAAGGGCGCCTGGCAAACCTACGGATAGGTTCCGATACCTCATTTAAGGATTCGTTTTAAGGACTCTGTTACACCATCTACGTCGGCCCATAATGGAGTTATGCAGCACTGTTTGGAATCCACTCTAGTCAAGCACATCAAGAATTAGAGAAAGGGCAAAGGTTTGCAACAAGACTAGTCCCAGAGCTACGGGGATTGTCTATGAAGAAAGGTGAGGGGAATCGGCCCTGGACGACACTGGAGGCAGGAGGGTCAGAGGAGGACATGAAAGAAATATAAAATACTGCGCGGAATAGACGAGGGTGGAACAAAGACGAGGATGTTCCAGAGATGGGACACAGACACAAGAGGGTCACATTTGGATGTTGAAGAACTCAGATGAATCAAAGGGATGTTAGGAAGTATTTCTACAGTTAGAGTAGTCAGGAATATTGGAATAGCTAGAAAGTGATGTGGTGAAGAGGCAGGAAACCATACATAGTTTTAAGGCGAGGTATGATAGAAGCTCATGGGCAGGGAGAGAGAGGACCTAGTAAGCACATCAGCGAAGAGCGCGGGGCCATGGAGCTGTGAATCGACCCCTGCAACACAAATAGGTGAGTACAAATAGGGGGTACACACACACACCACACTGTAAGTGGGGGGGGCAAGGCGGTAAGTCCCAAGGAGGTTGGGGGGTTCAGTCAGGTCACAAAGAAAGGTGTGGGCAGCCCAAGGCCCCCTGAGACTTACCTTAAACGCCACAAGCCACCTACTTTCAGTACATACTAAAACCCCACATAATTACACTAAACTACACACAAAAATACACACACACACACACCACACACTACCACACACACACACACACTCACCACACACAAACACACACACACACACCACACACACACACAAACACACCACACTCCACACACCCACACACACACACACAACATTACACTCCCCCCCTCACCACCGAATCTCACTACTTTCCCTGATCCCTCCCTCCCTCGAATCACCCTCCCCCCCCTCCCACTAGAGATCCCTTCCATAGCCACAGTTCCCTCCACTACTTCCCCCCCCCACACTCTGACTTACAACTACTAACCTAGCATTACAGGGACTACATAGTGTTTCCCACTTGAGGCAATCAGGAATAAACAAAAATGGGGTTGCCAGAGAGCAAAGAAAAACAAGGACAGGAGGAGGAAATGCAAAGGAAGATTGCGCAGCAGAGCTAATAAAAAAGGATATGAATGGAAAAGAAACTAGAAGAACTTAGCTGAGAATGGAAAGAGAGGGATAGATATGAAAGCAGGAAGTGGGAAGGTGCAATGTCAAAGCAGCAGATGCTTGGATACAGAGTTTTAGAAGAGGGAATTGAAAAATCTGAAACGCTAAAGAAATAAAGAACATTTTGGGATGACAACAGAGACTGCTACCTCAGCCACAAATAAGTGGATTGTGGGGAAAGAAGGGGCACAACTGCATGGAGAAGGCTCTATCAGAGGAGACTGTAGCAAATTGAAAGAGCTAGCTTTATGATGGAGGCCTAAAACAGACAACAACAGAGCCAAGGAAAGCCGAGACAGGGCAAATGACAGGCCACTGAGCCCAAGTTACATTAGCCAGTGTAACTGATGAAAGGAAAGCTGCAGTGCAGGAAACCAATGAAATGAGGGGATACTCAGGGATAAGAGTGCGAGAAGAAGGTTGAGGTCAAGTCTTTGTGTCATGGGCTCCAGGCAAGACGAAGGGGAAACAATTGAAGCAAGAGAGCAAGTGGAAAAAAAAGCAATTGAAAGCATCATGAAAGCAATAGGAGAAGGACGATATGACCCTGCTGGAAAATTTTCGGAGAATAGGGGGTTTGTAAAAAAAAGACCCGGCCAGTGAGAGTGACCTTCAAGGCAGAAGCGACTCGGACCAGGATCCTGCAGGAGAAAGCACGATTAAGGGACATGACGGGATACAGGAAGGTGTATCTCGACCAGACAGAACACAAAAAGAAAGGAAGAAACTGAGAGAGATGGTACAAAGGCGAAAGGAGGAAAGAGAGGGGATGGAGAAGACAGACAGGAGATCCAGACCAGGAAGAAGATCAAATACGCCTCCCTCACAACTTCCTATAGAAGCCTCCCCAACCAGGTCAACCCCCAGGCAACCCAAATCAACCTGCCACCATCCAATGCCCCCACCCACTACATTACAAACTCCACCCCACAGCAACAACCCATAGTTCCTTACCCGTCTCCCATTTCCACAACCCCAATATACCTCCCAGACCACCCGTCTTAGAAAAAGTTGAAGGTGTGGTATACAAATGCAGATGGAATAACAAACAAGTATGAGGAGTGGCATGAAAGAATCAAAGAGACATCCCCAGACATAAAGCACCTTTACAGAAACAAAACTCACCAGAATAATAACAGATTCAATTTTCCATCCGGATATCAAATCCTCAGGAAAGGGCAGAGGGAGGAGAGGGGGAGGAGGAGTTGCACTGCTCATTAAAAACCAGTGGGGTTTTGAGAAAATGGAAGGAATGGATGGCATGGGGGAAAGGGACTACTTGTAGGAACAATCCAGTCTGAGGGACATAAAGTGATAATTGCAGTAATGTACAACCACCCCAGAACTGCAGGAGGCCAAGGAAGAAACGATGAGAGCAACAGAGCAATGATCACACACTAGCCGAGGTGGCCAGGAGAGCACACATGGGGGGAGCAAAGTTACTAGTTATGGGTGATTTTAAACACAAGGAGATTGATGGGAAAACCTGGAAACCCCATGGGGGTCCCGAAACATGGAGAGCCAAGATGATGGATGTGGTACTGGGGGAACCTCATGCATCAACATTTAGAGACACTACCAAAAGGGGAGAGGAGGGATGAACCA